>JNHY02000150.1:0-33203 GCA_001691755.2 Amanita polypyramis BW_CC | reverse complement strand
GCCCTGATATAATGACTGGACAATTGTTGCTCTTTCCTGCTTGTAATCAACAAATGACACTGCCCAATCTCCCAACCATGAATAGTATTCACAAATTCCATCATCTCACCCAGGTTTGCACACTCATCAAGTGCATCAATAGTGATAAATGTTTCTGAGAACCCAGATTTGAATTCTCTCATGATTCCTTTTAGGCCACTATCAGGAGGCTTAAGAAACCCACCATTGTAGTCCCCATACATCCTTCTCAGAAGATATTGGTTAGAGGGACCATATGAGAAGAGACCCAAAACAAGTGAGCACAGCAACCCTGTAACAGTCCTCTTCTTGATGTCAGAAACATCACAATAAAAATATGCCAGTACAATGTTGGAAAGTAAAGGACTATGTGTCATTTCATTGATTATAGTGGAACTTTGAAGTGTCAATGTTTGATCAACCAGCCACCAGCACACCTACCAGAGAATTGTCTTTCCTGATCCAGCTGCAAATGTATGAGATCCATGAAATTATCCCAGTGTTATTATTCCCACTTACAGATGCCATGTATCCATAAGAAAGAGTTTCTCTGCTGTTTCCAGTCCACATAAGTTTGGTGATTTAGAAGCCATAACCCAGTGTCAGAACAATGCTGGCTAAAAGCCTTGTTGTGTGTGGTTGACTGATAGGTTAGGTAGATCTAACCATCTTTGGTATTTCTCTGGAGCACATATGCAGCTTAATATGGTGACAGAACTTAAAAATGGGGGTGAGATGGTCAGTATGAATCTAGAAAGAGTAAGATGGGTCAGATTTTATGATAAGTTACACACATAATTCCCATGATTGAACTGTGGAATCCCAGTATTGCTATTATAAATAGTCAATATGGTGAGTCTAAAGAGCTATAGTCATAATAGCAAAGAATGGTTGGGGGACAAGCCTTCCTGGCATTCATGAAGTCTCTACTCAAGATCATTCTGTCATCCAGGTCTACCTTCATAGCCTGGCTTGGCAAACCACCACCACTCCTGCTATTATGCTTTGCCCTCTTTCTGTCTGTCCCACTACTGCCGCAAAAAGGTGATATGGCGCATTTGTACCTGGGCCCAGCACTTGAATAAGCATGCATGACGGTGGTGGTGGTTATGAGTCAAGATGCAACGAAGCTGTGCCACACTGTCGCGTCTTAATGATTCGCACGATTCGCACGCCTACTCGCCCTTACGAATTGTCAACTCTTGGGGATATCCACACGATATTTGCAATTGTCACTTCAGCCAACCTAAAATTCTAACCACACGGTACGCTGGATTAATCATGAAGTTGAGAGAACGGGGTCTCCTGCATGGTACGTGCCGGCACTCAGCTCACCACACGACTGGGATTTGGGACCCACTAGTGGGTGAAATTGGTTACCGATATTGGTCCCAAGCAAACTGCTGATTGGTGACTTGTTTTTTGACAGCGATACTGATATTTTCCTCATAATTAGAATATCGGGACTACGTGAATGGAAAATCCTAGCGGATCTCATTGGAGGTATGACCCGCATCCAATAGTTCAGCCTATTGGAGGCAACGTGACAAGGCAAGGCTAAATGGCATCTACAATGACGTAAGATAATAAAACGGTGCAAGATACGGCATGATCGCACCCCGGACGAAAAGACCCAAATTTGAATTCAAACCTTCAAAGATTGCGCCCAAAAACATCCTGGCTTGGTGTAGAGGTATTTGGGGCTACTTTCACACTAGATTGGCCGCAGGTCACTATGGTTGTGGATAGCAAGAGGCCAAATCCAAACTCCTAACCCCAAACTCTGTGCAATTGTCATGTTCGCCTCGCCGCCGATTGGCTAAATTGATAAACAGGCTAGCCGAATTGAAAGTAATCTAGCGTTAGCGGCGCCACTCACTGTCCCCGTAGCTACAGACTATGGGACACCACATATTAAGAGGGAAATTAAAATGTAGTTGAAACAAAGGTAACTTACTGCCCTCATGTATAACAGAGACACCGCCCACACCACTAGTCATACAGTACCACTACGCACTTTGATAGTATCCAAATCCTTCCCTCAGCGCAACGCCCTCCACCGTAAGCAGCCTGAAATGGACGTGGATGGCGTTCAATGGATTCACCTTACGACATGTCTCAGAATTGCCGCCGTTGTTGGATATGAGGTCTAGCACTTTTCCCCACACTCACTCACTGCAATGTCCGACTCCATCAACCTCAAAGTCGTGCAAGTCGCCGCCATTCTGTCTTCTGCCTTTGCCTCTGGTTCGTATTTGTTTTCACTTCTCAAACGAGACAGGATACTCACAGGCAGAATTTGAATGAAGGCGGCATTCTCTCTCTCTCTTTCTTGACCGTGCCAACGTTGCTCCTCCCAGAGCGGCCCCCAGAAAGGCCAACTACCAGCAGCAGCAGTGAACTGCCCACGCCCGCTACCCCCATTTCTCACGTTGTGCGCCAGTGGTCCTACGTATATGACACAGGCAAGACCATCTATCCTTCCATCGCGGCCAGCTCTGCCCTAGCGTTCTCATACCTCGCATACATACTTCGCGGCCGTCCGGACAAGTTCTCCAAGCTCTACCTCACAGCTGCAGCTGTGACATTGAGCATTGTCCCGTACACTCTTGGAGTCATGCTACCGACGAACAAGCGACTTGAGGCCCGTGCGAAGCACGTTGGGCGTGAAGGTATGAAAAGTGCAGAAATAAGTGAAGAGGAGAAGGCGAAGAGGGAGAAGGAGGACCGAGAGGTTCCAGGTTTGATGATGAAATGGGCGTGGTTGAATGCGATTAGAGGAATTTTTCCACTGATGGGTGCCGTAATCGGAGCGACCGCAGCCTTGTGTTGAGGGTAACAGCATCCGTTTACCGCTTACACCATAAGTAACTTACAAATACTCCACTCACGGTTTGCAATCTGTATACTAGCGACTCCTATGCGTATTTAATTCTTCGGTTAATGGCACAGTCGTCGTAGTGAAACCAACCAGAATATAACTACTCTACATATAAAAGCAAGCAAGAAAATTTGTACCTATACTCCCGTGCGACCCGCGGCTTTTATTTTTCCAGCATTCGAAAGTACAGGCAACGTCTTTGAAGGGCTAGCCATGGACGGAGGCGGAAGGAACCCAGCTTCGATAAGCCATGCCAGATACAAGCCCATCAGATCATCGTCCACTGTCAACGCAAGCCTTCCTGAGTGCTGCCGTAGCAAAGCACGGGTATTGGCATCATCTAGCTGGGGTGCATTCGTGCTTGTAGGTAGGTCATCCAACACGAAGTGCAACAGGGGAAACAATGCATTGTCCTGAACGTCCATGACGTGTTGCTCCAGTCTGCGTCGCCAGACAAGGTATTCGATTTGCTCCGTAGGGAAGCCATACTGATAGAGTGACGAGAGCATCCTGTTGAACGTCGGCATGGGCGACGCCGAGATGTGTAGAACGGATATGAAAGCATTTGGCAATGGTAAGACGACGGCAAGAGCGGTACACAATGCAACATGATCAACGGGGACCATATTGATTGTGTTATTGATGTCAGGCGTCAAGCCGAGTTGTGTGCACCCCTTGACCAAGCGCCAGATGAAATCATCCGTATTTGTGACTATGCAAAGTCGATTCCCATCAGCACATTAACTTTGTCTATCAACTTAGTTACCCACCGGCAGTCTGAGAATCGCCAACAATATACCCTGGGCGAATAATATGACCCTGCAACCCTCGACGACCAGCTTCGAATAACAACTTCTCAGATACCCACTTCGATTGTCCATATCCCGTCTTCAACGACGAACGTGCACCCTCCAAATCATCGTTTTCAGGGATACCAGAATAATTAGATCTACTGTTGATCAACGTGTCGGAATACTTGACGTAGTGCTCCGTGTCGATTGCGGACGTAGAGGATACAAACACCATTGCTTTGGGCTTGCCTGTTGAGGCTAGATCCATTGCGGTCAAGGTTGATAAGACGTTTGCCGAGCGTAGCCGCTCATATGGATATACCCAGTGCACCTAGGTCACAGGTTGATATGTTGATATCAGTCCATGTTGTATGTAACATTCCACAAGTCTGACAACATACCAGAGCCCCGTTATGCAGAACCGCATCTGTCTCATCGGCGATTCGTGACCAGTTCTCTTTTCCGAGCCCGAACAAATCCGAGCTTAGGTCGCCAGTGACTAGTTCCAGTCTACCACTCTCAACCCACTCATCGTCCCAAACACCCCGGTCAATCGAATTTTCCTTTAACCGGGCCAGCCCCTTTTCCACATGGGGTGCCCTAACAAGGCATATCACTTTCTTCACCCTGTCCTTGCGACTAAGCAAATCCTTAAGGACGAATGCTCCCAAGAAACCAGTAGCGCCAGTAAGGAACACAACCAGCTGTCGAGTCGTGTAATCCTCAGGTAACGACGGATACGACTCCTTCAACCTTGGTATCAGTTTATCGAGATCCTGACCGTACCCGACAACTGCTTTACTTGGTGCTTCATTTGCCGGTCCTACTGACAGTTCGGCATTTACAGGCTTATCTGCCAAGCCTAGATCAGCATTCCTCAACACGTCAATCGCGCCAGCAAAGCCCGAAATGGTAGGCTGCACAAAGATCAAGTCTAAAGGGGCATTGACAAGGAAAGCTTTACGGATCTCAAAGATGAGTCGAGTTGCAAGTACAGAATGTCCGCCCAGGTCAAAGAAACTTTCATCAAGCGGTACAGGCCGCGGAGAGTCTGGCAGAATATTAGCCCATATGGCCTGAATCGTCTGCTCCGTGGAGCTAGCCTGACGCGTGGGGGGCGCAGCAAATGTAGCTTGTGCGGTATCAGGGAATGGAAGAGCAGGCTTGTCAATTTTACCATTAGGGTTCAACGGCATGCGCTTGAGTGGCACGAACACTTAACATATTAAAAATGTGTTAAAGGCAGTAAAATGGAGCAAGGTCACTTACGAGAAGGAATGCTATAGCTTGGGAGTTTCTTTTTGAGATATTCTCGAATATCTTTAATAAGACGTCTATACTTCCTGATACCATTGGCAACGCCTTTGGGGTCCCCATCGTCCTGTATGTCACTTGCGTAGCCAGCTAAAGACGGGCCGTCTAGCGGAACAAAGTAGCTAACAAGAATTTTCTCTTCGTCCTTATCTCGCCGCACCAACGTAACGTTCTCCCGGACGAGAGGGTGTTGGCTAAGGTACGTGTCGATTTCCTTGAGCTCGATGCGGAAACCGCGGATTTTGACCTGGTCATCGGCACGACCAGTGCATTCAACAATACCCTCTGGTGAATAACGTCCAAGATCCCCAGACCGATACATACGATCCCTTATTCCCTTCCAGTGTAGAGCTTCTGAACCAGCGAAGCTGGAGGGCGGGTGCAAGATAGTGTCCTTTCTCGGAGGGGAGTTCGTCGAGAACCAGTTATTTACAAACTTTTCCGCAGAAGCCTCTTGATCTGAGTAACCCTCTGCTAACCCGCCAGATCGGACGTAGATCTCTCCGACCTCACCGACAGCACAAGGAATATTCCGATCATTCCTGTTAACCACAAGGAGTTGCACGTCGATCATGCCCTCTCCTGCCGGCATGATGTCCTTCTGGGTGGCTAAGAAGGTTGAATCCTCTGAGACAGGAGGGATGGCGAAGTACGATACGGCTCGCTGGGTCTCGGTAGTGCCGTACATGTTTATAATACGTACATTAGCCGCGAGGGCTTGAAGTCGGAGGCAATCGCGCTTGGTTAGCACATCTCCGACGAAGAACGCGTTTCGTAGCGAGGGAATTTGGCGCGTGGCTTGCGCAGAAAGGAGTTGACCCATAGCTGGGGTTAGATGAGTTACGGTCACCTCGTTATCGGCCATCCATTCCGCCAGTCGACCTGGTGTAGCAATATCGTCCGACGTCGGTACGTGCAGTTCAGCACCAAAGAAGAAGGGAGTGAACACTAATCTTCGTCGTCAATAAATCTATTTCATAGAGATGATTGTTAGATTATACTGACTGTCACGTTGAATCGGATCATGTGCAATTCCACTTAGCATCGTGAACTTGGAATCAGAGCCAAGACCGAAGCGTTCACCCATCCAAGGGAAGAAGTGGGTCAAGCTGAAATGCCTTCCCCTGACTCCCTTCGGGATACCCGTACTTCCACTCGTGAATGAGAATGTGGCAACGGTGTCAGGTCCCAAAGCAACATTCGGGTCCGTGTCCGCAAGATGTACGAGGGACTTGAGGACGTCAGTTCCATCATCCCCAGCTCCGCCTTCAATTTCACCAGTTGGCAAGATTTCTAAAGCTGGAACTTCAACACGCATTTTCAACTCTGTGTTTAGGAACTCGCGGACCGACGGATTGATCGTCCCAGCGCCCTTGAGAACAACTAAGCCTCTAGGTTGCGCGACGCGAAGATAGATAATTTGCCTCGTTGGAGGATAAGCAGGGTCTGGAGGGGATAAATTCCAGTTTATACGTGGCAATCAAGCAACGAAAAAACCAGTATGCGTACCAATGACAGAGAATGTAGCTCCGGCTTTCAGGATAGCCATAATGGCCACAGCGAGATCGACACTTCTGTGGGCATAGACTGTAATGACATCTTCACGCTGAACACCATTTTTGATCAAGTGATGTGCCAAGACATTGGAGGCGCGCAGAATGGCAGCATATGTGAATGTCACCTTCCGCTGAGGTTCTGTCGGGCTGACAGAAGGTACACTCTGAATAACGCAAGGTCTGTCCGGATGTTGTCGAGCGTTGCGAGAGAAAATATCCGTGATAGCACCCTTCCATCCACACCAGTCTAAGTCTGACGTAGGGTCTGGCAACTTTGCCTTTTGTGCTGGGGTTAACAGTGGGACGGAGCCCACAGGCGCTAGTGGATTAGCGCCGGCTTTTCGGAGAAGAACGGAGAGCTGGTCAACAATGCATGAGATCCTAGCAGGGGTGAACAGCAAGGAGTTGTAGAGTATACGAAGCGATATTCTCGGCGCGAGCAACTCTCGAGATGTCGCAGGGCGGGATTGTCGTGTGACAAAGACGGTCAGATCAGACGTCAAGCTCGTCGAGCGAACAAAGTTCTCCGGCGCATCCGTCTCATCAAAAAAGCGAACTCTAAAGATCGGCGCGTCAACGCTTTCCTCCCTCACGATTGCGCGTGTAATCTCCTCAAACGGCACAGCATCGTCTTCCGCCTCTTTCTCCACATGCTGCACTCGCCGGACGATGGCCCAAAACGGATCAGATGGATCTACCGACAGCCGGAGGACCAAAGGATCGTGGGCGGCAGCAGAAGACGAGCCGATGACGATGTCTGTATCGCCCGTGTATCGATGTAACAGGACGGTGAAGGCGGCGAGGAGCAAGTGGAAAGCAGACGGTCGTTTGACTTGCATATCGTTCTCGTCCTCATCCCCTCCATTTTCATCTTCATTGTGCAATACCAGTTTTAAGAGACTAAGCGAAGTTTGCTCGGAGAGCTCTGCAAAGTGAGCGGCTTCGACAAGTTTGTGAGCACCTAGTGTCCTTGGATAGTCTGTAGGCAGGGAAATAGAAGGAAGATTCTGCAATCTTGCCAGCACTCGTGCCAGGCGGTCGTCTGCCATCGCTGCGAGAGTCCGCAAGTGACTCGGATTTTATTTCCATTTCTTGATTCGCCTGCCTTTTCGGTGTCAGGCTATTAATGACTCAGTGATCGTCAGATGTTGTTACTCACAAATATAAATGAGACTCCCGCTTAGCTCAGTTGGTAGAGCGCGTCACTAGTAATGACGAGGTCAGTCGTTCGAGTCGGCTAGTGGGAACTTTTCTTTTTCCTGTGCTACCGTCTTCCTCTCCTTTTAACTACAGGCATACCTGCCTCCACAACATCGTCATCTCTATCTCTATCATCCTTGCTATGACCTTCATCCCTCCTCCGTTTCCTACCATTTCCACCCTTCATGTTCTGTTCTTTCAATTCGTTAATAGCCAATCTCGCGGCTTCATCCACCCGCTCGCGCAGGAGTGCAATTTCTTCCACGTCAGTAGGCCACAGCTCCATCTGTTTCCCAATCACTTGTTCTATCCGCTGTACTAGTTCCACATCATATTGGGTCACGAGAGTTACCGATTTTCCTGAGCGTCCAGCGCGCGCTGTACGGCCGACACGGTGAATGTAATCCTTTGAATGTGTGGGGATGTCAAAGTTGATAACAACATCGACAGAGGGTATATCCAAGCCGCTAGAAAGTATGGATGAATCAAGTACGACAAGCGGGCGAAGGTGATCACACACCGACTAGCGACATCCGTTGCTACCAGAATTTTTCGATCACCACTCTTAAATTTCGCCAAGGCGCCCAACCTCTGACTCTGGCTGAGTTGGCCATGTAGGGGCACAGCTGCAAAGCCAAGTATACGAAGTATGATCGCTAGCCTACGTGATCACTCATTATCATGCCAAAAAAGCTGTTCTTTCCAGGCTTACCGTGATGCATCATGGACCGTACGTGTGAATATGATCATCGTATTTTGCGCCAACGAGTTGGCAAGGTATATCAAATTTACATCCTTCTCCTTGAGCGGCATAAGCAGATAATATTGCAATAGTGTTGATACAGTTTGATACCTATATATGGGTGTTGAGCGATGCCAGAAATAATTGCCAAACTGGTGCTTACTTTGCCGACACCTCGACTTTTACGGGATTCGTTAGACTTGCTCTTTGCAATTTTGTAACTTTTGTCGTCATTGTTGCCGAAAACAGATATGTTGTCCGCTCCTTCGGCAGCACTTTCAGAATCTTGTCGATGACCGGGCCAAAGTCCATATCCAACAGCCGATCAGCTTCATCCAGGACCTTTTCAGAACATACACACACACAGAAATATGCTGCTCATAACCCATTCAAAAAGGTAACTCACTAGAAATTTGATCCCCCGCAAACTAAAACCTTTTGTGTTTTCCAAGTGCCATTCCAATCTCCCTGGTGTCGCAACGACTACATGTGGCCTCTTCGCCAACGCAACAGCTTGATCCACTTCACGAACACCACCCACGATGACCGCACACCGCACGCCCATAGTTGAGCCCAGCGCTTCAAACTGCTGCGATATTTGGAAAGCCAATTCACGCGTCGGCGCAAGGACGCAAGCAAAGAGTCCCTTGGGTTCTTCCCATAACTTTTGCAATATAGGCAGTGCAAACGCGGCTGTCTTCCCAGACCCGGTAGACGCGACTCCGATGATATCTCTCCCCTCTAGTGCATATGGAAGAGCTTCCGTTTGAATATCGGTTGGTGCCTTGAAATCAAGCTTTTCGAGTGCCTCCAAGAGAGGGTCTATGAGGCCCAGAGACTTAAACGAGCTGGTCTCCTCAGGGGACGACATAAGTGTGACAAGTCACGCGTGTCTACTTGAAAGTCCTGAATACATTTTTGCTGC
Source organism: Amanita polypyramis BW_CC (assembly GCA_001691755.2). Lineage (NCBI taxonomy): Eukaryota > Fungi > Basidiomycota > Agaricomycetes > Agaricales > Amanitaceae > Amanita > Amanita polypyramis. Next base: position 23,776 of record JNHY02000150.1, on the reverse strand, counting down.
CACTGCGCACGCCTCTCCTCCGCTCTGTCCTTCCCTTGCGTTCCATTTCACTCAGTTCAGGCTGTTCAACCACTCCCTTCTCCATCCCAACACCAAACATCTCCCCTCCTTTCTTCCCCTTCTTCGTGTTCTTTTTGCCAGAATCATTAAATATACTGTCTTCCGGAGCCACCTTGGATGTCGATGGTATCCAAGTCATCTCCATTGCACTATCGTCTCCAGTGTGCACTTTTACATCGCCACCCTTACGTTTGCCCGCATGCGTCGAAGTGGACTGCCGACGTTGACCAAATGTAGCATTCCTGTCCACTCGTGACCTAGCATCTGTCTGCATAGGCACAAGATTAACTTTTGGAAAACGGCTACGAGTCGCCTCCAGACGAGCATTCTTCTGGCCGGGCCTTGCCCGAGGGTCAAACTTGTTAAGCTCTGCATTAAACGCACCGTCAATAGCCGTAATATGGTCGAAGCTAAAGTTGACTGACCTCCTGCTTCACTGCTATCACTCCCACTATCTTCGTCGCTCTCGTTTCCACTCTTGTCGCTGTTTTCGAGCCCGTCGGAGGAAAGCTTATCGCTCTCCTCCTCTTCATCCTCCACAGCTGTCCTTCCACCTACCACATTCCTTTGTGCGACAGTAGACGGGTTCAAAAGAGCAAATTCTCTGCTGCTCTCATCAATAGCATACTGAGGATCCTCAAACACTGCTTTGAATCGAGGATCGTTCAGCAGAGACTTCTTCGGCATCCTATCTTCCTCCTGATCGACGTCCATGTCCGCCTCTCCCTTTTCTGCTTGTTTCTGTTTCTTCTTCTCCGCCCTCTTCTCCTCTCTCTCGGTCTCCTTGAGAACCTTCTCGGCGAGGCTCCTGTTCACCTTCACACCAACAACCTTCTTTGTCCGTATCCGTGTCTCTGCCATCTTCTCCATCTTGTCACGCACCATCTTCTCTCTATACTCAGCATAGGCGAATGGATTGGCGATAACTCGTGCAGCATCGTATAGCTTGAGCGAAATAAAGTACCCATGCATGTAAGGTCGGAGCGCCATAGTCCCCACGAGATGATCCAATCCAAGCCTTCGCGTTAGATACTAAGTTAGGGCATGCATCAAAAGTTAGAATGAAACTTACGTCTTGAGTTCTCTTCTTTCAACGAATTTATAATCCTCATAGACTGAACGAGTCGTCTGATCTTCCATCTCTTCCGTAATGTTCTCGAGGAAGCTTGCCCATCTAGGGGCAGGACCTAATTGAGGTATATAATAGGCAGCCATTTGGATTCCCTCATTTGCAGTCATGAGCAGACCACTAGCTGGAATATGATGTACATCATTAAGATCTTGAGCTGGATTTATTGATACAAAGTTGGACGACGGCTATAAGTTTGTTGTGAGCGGATTTGGGGGAATAGAAGGGAAAACCACTTGCATCAATCTTATCCCATATTTTAATAACTTTCTTATCCGCACTTAGCACCATCCCGTCTCCTGCCATCCTACTTCCTCCCTCAATCCAGACCACTTTCTTGATGGGAAGTCCGTATCCTTGGTCCTTTAGTGCGAATGATCCTGATGATCGAATATCATACAGTAAAGTATGCCCTGTAGACGTCCCAATAGCGTATGTCAGCCCATCACCTCTCGACGACACCGCCGTCACACTGATTCTATTATCCACGGCGATATCTCCACGCATCCCAGGAGGCATAAGCCTCCCCTGTGGCAGTCGCAGGACACCGACGCGGGACCGAGACCTGGGATCCCAGAATTGCACTGTTCCATTCCCCTCAATGCCGAACGCAAGTAATTGGTGTGCCGGATTAATATCGACCACATTGACACCCTGAACCTCCTTCCCGTCGTCCGATTGTAGCTCTAGCGGTGTCATAAACCGCCCTTGGTCGAGATTGAGACGGTAGACTTCATGGCCGGAGGCGGCGAAATAGGCATCGCAAGATGGGAAATGATAAGCTAGGGACCTGCCAAATTTCGGAATGCGCGTCCGATAATGAAAGCCACCTTGAGTGTGGAATTCAATAGTACGGTCGGTTTGTAGATGTATTGTTTTCGTCCAGTCGTCGGATAGGATCTGTAGTTTGAAATGTAAATATTACATCTTGTTAGATGTGGTTACATATCACGAATTACGCAGCAAAAGCAAATCAGGAGACAACTCACGTACAACAAAGTCGACGTTTTCAGCGTCCGAGTGTCGTTCAAATTTGAGTGTAAGCTGGTCGAGATCCCATACCCGTATCTGGGGCTTGTACACGCCGGTGGCTATCACATGGTGTCCGTCACGGGTGGATTTTATTTTGTTGCTTGCTTCAGGAAACTCGAATCCTTGAATGAGCTCGATGGTGCCCTCGACGTGCTCTTTTAAGGCGCGTTTCCCCTTGGTTGCAGCTCGCTTTCTTGTGAGCCAGTCTGGTAAAGAGGAGGAAGAGCCTGCCACAGAGCCATTAACAGTGTAGACCTTGACCGCACTAGGGTCAGCGACCATTTTTTGCGGAGGAGTGGAAGACGTGATTTCCTCATTCGTGATTGGTCGACGAGTAGCACGTGATTTTTCACACGATGCAGCTAATCTGATGGAATACCAAATATACAACATGCGAACGGCACACGTCGCATGGCCCGACTATTTAACATATCATAATCCACTCTCGGTATATTATGCCGCTGCTTTTGATAATTAAAACGTCACGTAGGATGACAATCCGTCAGCTCAATACGTCTTCTTCTTCTCATCCACAGAAAGACCACCTACACAGAATGGTCAACACTAGATATTCCAGATTCAATTAACAACACCTACCAGGTCCCATATTGACTAACAATATCAGCCCACCTACAATAGCTGTTGATCAGGGGTCAGTTCAAGTCCAAGTCAGGGAATGCGATACACTAACATAGCGTCTGGAAGAAGTCATACCTACAATTACGTCAATGAATGTTCCAGGTTGTATCACATATAGGTGACTTACTTGAGGAAGTCGCGTGAGGGATGTGCGGAGTGCACAGACCACCAGTTGTTTGCAAAGACGTTGAAGATGCTCAAAACAGTGACAAGGAATGCAGCTGACCACTTGGCCTTGAAGCCAATAGCAACCATAGTGCAAGCGGCCATGCCAATCAACGAGACCATGACACGAACGATGCCCCATTCACCCTGGAGTATGAAACCGAGGAAAAGGAAGATAAGTAAAACACGTCCTGCAAGCAGGAAGCTGGAAGAAAGAGTTCAATCGCTGGCAACCAATGACAAACTGGTTACTGACTATTTTTTCCTATCCGTCTCGCTGATCTGGGGTAGACCAGCAAATAGGGTTTTGCGCGATACCATTGAATCGCTGAAGACCATGAACAAACCACCAATGACGCTCAGGTTGCGCAAGAAGAAGTTCATGTCGAAGATGAGACCATAACCGAAGCCCTGTATCACAACCACACCCAAAAGCCCAGCTACCGCATGCTCCGAATACCGTTTAAAGATGACTGCACCAGAACCGACTAACATGATCTTGGTGGTAAACTGAGTCTCAACACTGTATGATAGAACGACAGCAACTTACCACTACATTTATGAGAAGGAATAAGTGCGAAACTCCCCAAGGAAACTTCCGGTGTCTGGTGGGAGGTCATTCACAAAAAGAGCAACAACAAATTGTAATTCTTACTGCTGCAGGTACCAAATCTGGTCGCCCCACTGAGTCAAGATTCTGAGCGCATCCTCGAGGAACGTCACGACAATTAAAAAACGCCCAATGGCAGGTAGATGGGGCTTCAATGGTTGCGAATAAATTTCAACGTAGTCCTCAATTTGCTGGCTGATAGCGCGAATCCTCTCAATGGGGTCGTCCGGGTTCGCCGCTCTGTATCCCGAGGACGGCCGAGAGTTTCCAAAGCCATGGGGGTCGGGGTTGAAGTTGTTGGTCTGCGGACGTGCGATGCTGATTCGCGCGGACATGGTGGTGGAGCTTGAAAGAACCAGTGCGCCCGTGTCAAAATTCAGACGTGGCGAAACGCTTATGTAAGCCACGCCTACGCTCATAGCCTTGGCCTAACGCGTAACTCGGATCATGCCGATGTCTCCCATAACAAAGCTTGTTGCAGGTGCAGGTGCCTTATGTACAGCATTTTCTGGAGTGCTGCGATCTTCATGAAAGCGAGAACGCAAAGCAGAGTAATTGGCCAGACCATGCAGACTCCTTCCTACTAGAATTCGTATCTCCCGGAGTGCTAGTGGCAAGATGACTTGAGCTGCTTGAACCCTCGTGCATTTGGCACAGATGTAATCACCTTTAATGCCCAACTTCGGATAACTGGCGAGGTAACCCGGTCTCTCCCTATCTGTTTTATGCTGGTGAGTGTGATGCGTAGGGTAATTAGGAACGAATCGGTACGTAGCATGCGTGTGTGCAACTCGGTGGGTTACCATACATTACTTATCCGAGTTCTTGGGTTCTGCTTTGATGGTCGAAGCTCATCTGAACCCTCGAAGATGACATGAACATGTCCATGATGTATCTTGCAAATCTGGAATATCGGAATTTTTTTTCGCCAGCTGCGGGAATTTAAGCGCACAAATGATCACGGTTGAAAAGAAGTAATGATCCTTTTCCAAAGATAACACGTATGACGAAGGCGAACAAGGAAAAAAATGATACTGACAACGGGAATTAGAAACCATGTGCAGCACTGAATGACAGCCCTAAAAAAAAAAAAAAGGGAGATACGGAGAGAATATTACACAGAGGAGCAACTTTATTCCATAATGTAGAGATAGAAGACCAAAACACAAAGTAGACACATGCGTTTACAAATAGTAGCATGAGGAGCCAGCGATTTAATATGAGTGCACCAAGTCTTCCCACTTTCGCTTAGCCAAATCCCACACTTTGGTCATGCCTTTACTAATGCTGGACACGCATAAGAATTATGACAATATGGAAGGACGGTGAGTTAACTGACTTTGTGCCACTAACTTCATCAAGACGAGTCCATACGCCGTCTCTCGTAAACCCCGAGCCCGGTTCGGACGCTTCTGAGTTCCTCGTGTCTATTTCGGACGTTGAGCTGGGAGGACCCTGGCCACCCTCCAGGACAACCCACTGTACACGATACGTCTTCTTGACATGTGAAAAGACATGTACAACATTACCCGCTGAAATGATGTGCTTGACTCGACAGGCCTCGCTCTTTGACACATTATTGTCCTGACTTTGGTAAGGCTTGACCGGCTGCAGCTCCGTTCTCAAGGTTTTCAAAAGCCAGTCATTTGTCTGCTTCAGGATAGCGGCGGAGGAAATACTTTTTGACACATCGGCTGATGTGGGAAACTCGTACAGGCCAGCCAGAAGGCCTATACAGTTTCAACAGTTTAGCGCATTTCTGATGGGAACGCCCGATCCCCTACCGTTCTCTGGTCTACGGACAAGGAGGAACCAACGGTCCTTAGAGGCTGGAGAAGAACACCATTCAATGACGTTGACTATATCAAGCTCTTCTCTGGCCTTCTTGCGGTCTACCCTCATGGGATAAATCGTGACGGCATGTTCGCCCGGGATAGGTTCGCACAAAGTGCATTGGCCTTCCATGTCGGGAATAGCACCAGTCTAAAGTGATGTTTACGACATAGTCTATTATTTAACCTGAGCACATACGTACCCTTCTGCTCCCGTCTGTCATACCATTGGTCAATTCATATGCACAGCACCATTTACGTAACGGGCAGGTATCGCACTGGGGATCACGAACTTTGCATACCGTGCTACCTAGTTCAATGAGAGCTTGATTTATGTCGCCTGGATACCGAGTACGAGCCATTTCGGTTGCACTGTCCTCTTTTGCTTCTAGGTCCCGTGCTTCTGGACTATCTGCGGGAAGTATGTCATTAATCACTAAGATACTCACGTCATTCTTCGTTTACCTCCCACTTGTACCAGCTTAGCTGCAGCTTCCCATAGGAGATCAAGAGTGGACTTTGCCTTAGGCTGCGCATGGACGGCGAGGAACCGACTCAGCAAGCGATGCACATTCCCGTCTAACTATTGATGTGTGTCGGAGATGTTCGCCTTCCAGAAAAGAGAACATTACTCACAACTGGCACGCGCTCTCCGTATGCGATGGAACAGATGGCACCTGCACTGTACCGACCAATGCCCGGGACCTTGTCTTGTAAATCTTTCGCATTATCCGGAAGCCGACCTTCAAGTGTTCTCATGACCTTCTGAGCGCCAGCCAGAAGCCGACTAGCCCGGTTGTAGTAGCCGAGGCCCTTCCATAGAGCGTTAACCTCTTCTATATTTGAAGCTGCCTGTAGCACTGGTCACTGAACGGCACCAGAAGACACGGGATGACATACAAGCTTATCTAAAGTTGGAAATCTGCTATTTTATGTGCGAGGGCCTTCCATGGTATTAGGAGTACCTACTTTTCCATCCAACGGTTATAATAGGGGATGACCGTGACAACTTGTGTTTGCTGGAGCATAACCTCGGAAACCCATACCTAAGTTGGTTCCATTACTTAAACCCTAGAGCAAGAGAGGAAAAGATTCCGATACGGACTTCATAAGCTCTCTGATTCCGTTCTTCGGGACTTAGATAGGGATTGTAGTGCTTTCGCCATGGCATTTCGCGCGCATCGTGAACACCTGCAAACCATCGCAATAACGCCTCACGCACGTTATGTATAGCTCGGATGTCGTGCAAGGACTTGGAATGTCGCGTTGATACTTGTATATCAAAGAGTTTTTGTTCGGGTGAATCGGTTGAGTCAGATGTGACGACTTTTTTCCTCTTAGCATTTGTTGAACGGGATTTCTTGCTAGTTCTTGCTCTCTTCCCTAAGGGTTTTTCGTCCACATAGTCACTGTCGTCTCCACTGCATGATGGTGATTCTTTTTGTACCTGTGAACGGCGCACCATCGATTAACAATTTTGCAGGTCGTCGTTTGTGTGATGATGCCCAGTCTCCACGACGCGACAAGTTAGAACGCGTATATGGGTGTGGGAGCCGATTACTGTTTTGTGTTCTTCATACTTTAGTACTGCATACTGGTTTTCGTACTATAGCTTCAGCAGCAGCACCGAAACAACTCAAGGCAGTGCCGGCAGTACCTATCCAACCCGGGACCTTCTACAACACAGAAACAGTGAATCTCGTTTGCCAGTGTATCATCGGTCTTAGTCTGCACAGTAACTGCTATACGCAGGTAGCACTCTCTTCGTGGAACGATTTTAACTTTAACTCATACCCTGTGCCGTTAAATGTCCATGTCGAAATGTCCAACGTCTGGTGTGCGCTCTCACCTGTTAGGTGTACATTTTACGTTGTGTAGTCGGAATTCCCAAAGAAGGCAACCATCGCCGCGTTACCTTCCTGGTTTGTGTTCAAAAGGTTTTCCCTGACTTTTCCTCTACACAAGCAGGATCCACGTAGCCCAGAGCACCTCGGATGACTGCGTAATATGAACTACGAGCAGTTAGTACCAGGAAACGACGGGGAGAGCCGGGGTCGAGACCATCTCTAGTGGGTGCACTGTTCTGAATACCTTCTCTCAGAGTCCGACATGTTTGCAGTTCTGTCCTGAACCTCCACAGAGCTGCCTCTCAGAACGAAATTAACGAACGCCACCGTGCGCTGTCACTTATTTTTCACCCAGACAAGCAAAAGGATGTGAAGTCGAAAGAAGTCGCTACACGTGCATTTTTGGAAATTCAGAAAGCATACCAAGGTAAGTGTTTACTTGTTCCTTTCGCGATAAGTTCTACATTCCATTGTCTGCACCAGTCCTGTCTGACCCGTTTCTCCGGTAAAGTAGTGATTCTCCCATGCCATGAACTCTGTTGTTAAGACTTTCGTAGGGAGGTCTATGATGTACTCGGTTTGTTGTCAGCATTAAAGTTTCGTACATGGGATTTTTACGACATGTGTCAGGGGAAGGAGGTCTGGCATACAAGTGGAATGACTCAGTGAGACGCGCACCCAAGGAGGAGGTCAGCTCTTGGTGACTAGGTTGACTCATCTGATTAAAGTTTGCCTCTTTCAGCTCAGAGACATTCTAAAGGGTATAGAGCGACAAACTCGCGAGAATCAGCTGAAAGACATAATACATCCCAAGGGTCGACTAGAATGCAGTATAGATGCTTCTTCGCTGTTTGCGACTTACCAGGGATCAGCGATTGATACACTACCCGTACGCCTATCACATCGTCTGGAGGATGTTCGCATGATTGCCTGTAATCTGCGTCATTCAATACAGGTAATTTTCTTGTAACTCTACCCACGACGTTTTTTACCCTGTCCGAAGAGAAAACTGAACGAAAAGACGGTGCTACTTCTTACAGCCCGTGTCAGCAAACATGAAAGACAAAGTGGCGTACTGCTCATGGGCACCGTTCGCCATCAATTCTCTCCAAGATTGGCGTCCGAGGCAAGATAATTACTAATTCCGATTCAACCGATTGTCTAAGGGTTGGTCAGGTTGGAACAACGCTACTTGCGCCCCATGTCCTTAAGTGGAATGCAGATTACGAAGATGAAAACAACACAATATCAATGAAAACGTCATTTGTTCCTTTTAAATCAAACATGAACCCTTCAGCAACTTTAACTCTTAGTCGAAGGCTATTCCCTAATCGGCACGGACGTGGCATTCTTAGTCTTCACATCGCGCAGCAGCCACAGCTTGCCTTTAATGTAGTCTTTCCCTCACCGTTTAGTAGTGGCATGTCGTATGGAATTCATGAAAATGCACCACCCGGTTCCCTGCCACCCTCGATATCTGGTCTTGCTTACGGAGCATTTCACAGATCAGTAGGCCTCGTTTTCAACTCTATTTTGCCCAAGTTTGTCGGGGAAGCTGGCGTAACTTTTTCAGAACTTTCGTTGCAGCTCAAGATTGGCTTCGAATTAGGTTTGGAGGGTCTATCATGGGTGTTCAACGGTTCCTGGTCAAACGAGTCAGCCGAGATTGCGGCTGCGACAATACTTAATCCAATGGGTGTGGTGCTCAAGTTAGAGTGAGTACCTCAGCTTCAGCACATGGGCAAATTTAACGGAACATCAGTCTCGCATATTTAGAACAGCGCTTGTCATTACCCATTATTCTTTCCCAACAGCACAGCCCTTTCATAGCTTTATGCACTGTCGTCGTACCATCGACTGCGATGGTGATTGGATATCATTTTGTTATCAAACCACGACGCAGGGCTCAACGTCTCGCGTGAGTATTTTGGCCACGGGGCTATGCTCATCTAACTTACGCGATGACATTTCAGACACATCCGTGCCGCGAGGCGTGCACAGGAGGAAGATTCAGCAGCGCGGAGGGAAAGAGACGCGGTTATTGCTCTTCTATGTGACGCCGCTAAGCGGCATATGCAAAATGAAACAGCCAAAGGAGGTAAAAATAAGCTTTCTTATCCCCTTCGTTTGCACTCACTTGTCAAGGCCTCGTCATTCTTGAAGCAACATATTCGCCAATTGAGAAGGACGACAGGGTCGATGATTTAACCCAAGACGTCACGGTCCCTGTTCAGGCTTTGGTGCGCAACTCTCAGCTTCACATCCCTGGGGGCCAATCCAAGGTATGTTGTACCTAATATGTCCAAACAGCCGAACTTAGCCGAAACTTTCCCTCTACATTACCAGGCTGCTCTACAAGGTTTCTCAGATCCGGCTCCGTTCACATCCAAACTTCTGCGCATTCGTTACATTTTTAATGGAAGGGAACACTATGCTGAGATTCCGGATAGCGTACCAGTTGCCCTACCCTTGTCAGGTATGTCACCCGCGTATCCCACGAAGCGGAAATTAACTTATGCTAACCCCGTAGAGCATTTGGTCGAGTGATATCATGGGATTTCGTAAATCATCGGAAACTGTCGCGGGAACATTGAGCAGTATCGTGGGGTGCAGCACAGCAACCTCCGTGACTAACCCCTCGCGCGAGTATCCTTGAAGCCTTTGGAGTACATCGTGTGTGACACATCTGCACATCCTGAGGCGATGGTAACAGCGACACCCTCCGCAGCGTGTGTAAATTTTGACTTTCTCGATTGGAAGGGATCCTGTCTGATCTATTCTCGTAAACACTTGCCTAATTCGTTGCATCTACCGAGTCTCGTAAAAAACCATATTATTGATTACAGAGCCATCGGGTGCGCACCGACGTGGGTTCATGATGCCGTTAAAGTTCTGATAAGCACACTGCTTTAGACCGCAGTACTGGTATTGTATAGCTCAAAAAATGATTTCACTCGTGTCATATACCCTCTCCCTCTGCCTTCGTTCGTATCAGTTCGTGGAAGGGGTCACTATTTTTTTCGACATTTTATATGACCATGTTCATGCGACGGTAGCTCATGTCACCGCCTACACATATGTATCGCAACATTGATGATGTACTCCTATGTGGCAAGGGTCATCCTCATTTGAACCGATTTCTTTAGGGATATCTCGCCTTCGTGCACGTTTTATTCATATCCGGGTGGGACTATCCCCTTTCGCAATGCACCGCGTTGCAAGGTCGAGGTGAGTACGGTTAATCAGATCTCAATGTGTTACGGGTCCTTCCCTTATCACTCATCGTCCATTCTATATACATACTAGGGGACCGTGGGTGAAGAAGGGTTTGATTGGTTCCCAGCCGACCGTGCCGAACGGTAGTGAGGTGAGTCGTCTCCGCACCGAGGATGTATAATCCCGAAACCATACTAGAGCTAGATCATGCAAAGAAGCTTGGTTGTCCAGTATGATTTTGCTTTAATTCCTAAGTTTTTAGTGTGTTGTGATTAGATTGATCTCTAGACTTTAAAGGGTTCCGTTATGACGGTGACAAACTTAGACTTCAACCTCAGCCACAGTAGCCGGCACGTACGAAACCGGTGACTGGTATCAGCCGATCACCCGCATTGCTGTAATCAACTAGCTTGACGGAGGTATTTAGCCGCTCTTACTAAGTTGCTACTTAACGGCCACATTCTCAAGTACGATTTACAGTTCGCTTCGATTCATGGAGATCAGAGATCATGATCTAAGATAGCTTCCATTAGGCCATTCAAGTTCGACTCAGCGGCTGTAGCCTAAGTAATGACGCTTTTCGTTATCAGGAACGGGACAGGTACTGACAATTCATTACCTGCGTACATCCTACATCGTCCTTGCGAAGCCATGAGTTCCTCAAAGCCATCCGTGAGAGTCGTAGATTATCGATTAACCTCTTATGTTCTTGCTCCTAAAATCTGGGCAATTTCCGTGTGCTCGAATACGAACTATAAGAGCAGTTGTTTTAGTTCCACTAATCACATTCCCAGCTATTCTAGCTAACTTTCTGATATATATAGCAGCGCTTAACAGCTACCATTTCTCCTTTCTAGACCACTCGATCCGTTTATGCAGCTCCCAACACTACAGAATGTGCGCATCCGCTCTACTAGAGACGCTCTACAAGTATTTTACGCTGTCGCCATGAACCGTCTTCCATTGATAACACGACGACTCGACGCCGAGGAACGTCGCGCCATTGTGGCCGGCAATGTTTACGTGTGGTAGGTTCGGGCTCTGCATTTCAGGCGTCCTGGTAACGCTTCGATAAGGGAGGAACGTGGTGCCAATACAGAGCCCACAGGACTTGGCATGGAGAGATGGTGAGAGTTATTGCTCGTTGAATATATCTACTAGGCATACTACGAGCATCCTACAGGACAGATGGGATGGGCTGGGGTCCCAGTAGTAAGTCTCCTACGCTGGGCTGATCTGCGCTGTTCATAAATGGAATCTTTCAGGAGTCAGGGACGTATGTATAATACGCTCCGCTCTCGTGCACTGAAGTTGATCCACGCTTTCCAGGAATTTTTATTCTATCATCAAAAAGAATCTGATACTGCAGAGGAACTGGTTAATCCTGTAACCCCATGGGCTCAGATGATGCGGTAAGTCGTTGTTCGTGTGTGCGCCCGATTGGCAAATTTGGTGTAGTCTGGACTGCACAGCCATATTTTCTCTCCCACAGCGTTCTACAGTGACTCACCATAATTTATCGTTTTAAAACAGGAGGCGCGAGCAACCAAGTCACTCTTCGAATTCTACTAATCAACACCAGCCGGTAGAACCTGAACGCTTGATAAAACAGACATATAGCGTACTGGTATACCTGCCGGTCGATCGACCTCGAGGAATAGTTCGCAAATGGCATCTAAGTGGGTCAATGCACTTCTTCGCAAAGGATTAGTACCTCATGTTATTGCAGCGGCCTATTTCAGCCAACAAAAGTTAGCAAACCTTGAGACGATCGATTCTATTCACATGGTGGGCAATACCGTGGTGCCAGATGGCTGGTTTCGAAGTGCGCGGACTGCGCCAAAGATGCGGCGAGAGAGTCGTAACTATGGTACGACTTCTCAGTTGGCTGAGCGCAACCTTTACCCTTCGACAACGTCGAATCTTGGAGAAATTCCATCACTGACCTCGGACTTTCCTCACAGTCGCGAGGTATTGCAGCTACTGCACCACAGTCCATCTTCATCTCCCAGAAGGTCTCCCTCGTCATCACCCAATGTACAGGCAGCCCCCCTCGCACAGCGTATCAGTAATTCCCAACAATTGGTGCCGTTGGAATACCTCCAGTCTGTATCCGCGCCACAAAGGGATCCCATGGACGAGCAACTTCTCCGACGATTCTCGGGCTCATAACACACGCGACGGTTTTCGGCTGTCTCGATGTGCCAGTAACGCCTGGCATCTCAAGGGAAGGATCGTTGATGACAGACAAGAGGGTGTCCTGGCGACCTTCAGGATGCTATTCGTGCACGCTACGCTATTCCTCATTGTCCCTAGCTACTAGTAGCCCTTGATTTCATTTCGGATATCTCTGTGATTGATCTTTATGTGATGATAATTCTTTCATTTCCCGACCGGATCCTGACCCGACCCTCATCAAGATCAAGCAACCTTCAGAGCACATGTGTAAGACCTTACCTCACGTAGTATAATTAAGCAATAATGTAAGCGCACCTGCCTAGGGGTAATGATGATGAGTGCCAGCCCGCCGCTTCTCCCATTTGAATTTAATTCCCTCATTCAGCTGGTAAGAATCAAACTGGGTAAAGACGAGGTTATTGCGGTGGTAGGGGATCTGAGCAGGAGGATTTCCCAGATTCGCGGACTTTTAAAAACACATTTTCAGAAGCCACCGAGATAATTGAATCTCTGTCACCCTCTGCCGCAGAACTGACGGGTGTGGATGTCGGTGAAAACTTAAGCCGTAAAAAGTCTCCAGGTGTACTTCTTCTTTTTGTTTGCTTCCTTGCTGAAGTGCTGTAAGATTTACCTCATGCCAGAGGGCGAAAACCCGCGCGCTCACCGGCTCAACAGGTACGTACGAGACTTTTCCGTTGAATTGATATTGCTTTCTGAGCCAGGTTAATCCCATGGTTTATTTCAGATTTCAATTGGTCTGAAAGGCGGATCCTGCCGACGAGTTCAAATGTGTCTTACGCCGCACAGATTCACCTATCCCAAGGCCTCTAATTGTCGAATTTATCCGCGGTGTTCAATGTCACCTTTCCCGACCGCAGTTTAATGGCAGCGAAACGAGGCATTGTACAGCATTGACAAGGATTTATTAGGTGATACTTGATTGCATGCATGTCTACGGGACGCACAGATCCCCCCCGTGAACAGGGATGCTGAAATGGCTACTTGGAGCATCAAACTTGAGAAGACGCGGGCTGAAGGACCGATGATAACGTGGCGGCGGTCCGTCGTGACCTGAGCAGTTGCCCCATACGTTTTGTCGCTGAGCAGTCAGCAACTTTCCCGTATGAATGATGAGGGGAGGCAGATCCGATGTTAGCGCCCTGCGCTGGGCGGCCCGAATTCAAAAATAAGACGAACCTCCGCACGCCACCATTCGTTTGCGGCGTGGCAAAGAAGCAGAACTAATACGCTATTTACAGCTTACAGAGTGTCTTATCGAGGTTTTCTCGTTTATGGTCGTCAGATTTAATCGTTGGCTGAGGTCGAGCTATAAATTAACCATTCCTAAACATTGGGTCACGAATGATTTGTTCTTGAATTGGAAGGAGCGGCGGTGTTATCGTTCGTCCTCCTGGCGCAGCAATGCCTGGTGGCAGCCTGGCTTTATCCCCATTGGCTTCTACGACCCTAGTAAATGACTCAATCTCTCCAAATGTGGCGTTAAGTTTGTTCCTGAACTAATATTCGCAAAAGTCCGTGACATGCAAGTAGTCCACGCACCAAATGTTTTCACCTGTGTTACAGGTGGTAAGATTTCTCGTGACACAAGATACGGATTTCCTGGCGATTGTCAAATACGGAAAAATGCATACCCTGCCTATAAACTTGTTTGATCAATAACTGCATTAGATGAGGAATACGAATGTGCCTTGATGACACGCACAACCGCCTAGTGATAATGACAACCGGGTCAACGACAGCGCTGAATACCGATATAATATAATTCAAACATATCAGAAGGAACGTACCGAGAAAAAAAAATCAAACGAACTGAGAGATCTTTAACGTAAAGTATTCTCCATGTAACTACGGTTGAGGTTCATGACGCAATAGAATGCATTGTTGTTGTTTGTACAAAAGCCTTACGTCAGCGCTCCCTACTTTCAACTGGATTAGGCTTTCTTCACATTCTGCAGTGATGTCGGAGCCGCGTATATCACGGTCTTCGGCTCAAACTGAACCCAAACTCCGCGGAGCCAACAGGTCAACAAAAGTTGCGGGAAAATTGAAAGTTTTACCAGAACAACCAGATCATCTGATTGGTTTTCGCCCTGAAGGAGTTACTCTACGGACAGAGCCTATAAAAGAACATTTTGATAACGTGGAGACCGCAGGTGACAGTGATGATGCTGATGTAGACGAGGATGAGGATGAGCAGGAGGAGGAAATCGAGGTCATTCCCATTGCTATTGACGTATCCGTATCTCTGACACTCGAGGAAATGCTAGGTATACAATCAAATCTCGTTAATACCCGAAGGAACTGCGCGCAGAGATGCTATGAGGCTTACGAAGAAAAAAGCCAAATCGCTGCCAAGAGCAACGGCCTATGCGACTGCAGGGTGCTTCCTTTTCACGCCTGTGAATTCTTGGAGTTCATTATGCGCATTTAGATCCTATCGTATGAATGAACTTATGAAATTCTTCAATGCCCGGAAATCTGCATATCATTCGAACCCCAAGATGATAGACGAGGTGGTATATACTCCGTATGTCTATGACCCTCCAAGCGGTCAACAGGACACGCGGCAACAAGACGGTTCTGCAACTGGTGACCTCCTCGGCGTCCCAGAGTTGTTTGTCGGCGACGCCAGTGATGTGAGCACTGTGAGGAAAAAGAAGAAAAGCAAGTTTGATACAACTGCGACAGAAGCAGAAATTTTCTTGTTCCCTTATGGGACGGTAGTCATTTGGGGTATGACAGAGGCCCAAGAGAAGCGCTTCTTAACATCAATGTGAGTTTTTTGTCATGTGCTAAGAGGAAAATCACAATTTCCAAGAAAACGTTTTGAAATCGAGAAACTTCGTAAGCCCGAACAGCCATCTTGACATCCCACGCTAACAGATCGGCCAGCACCTGAGGATGTTGAGATGGAAGATCTGAATTATTATTATGCAAACTACAGTCGGTGAGTATTTCAGCCTTTGACCCGTACTGATCGAATTCATATGTGGATCATGACAGCATATTTAACGATGTCATAACGTTACGCAAGGGTTCAGGCTACATGTGCGTTGAGGAGTAGATTTCGTCGTGGATGCCACATGTAATCTTGTTTGTTAGGACAAAATTATCGCTTTCCCACGCATTGTCTCAATCGGTGAAGATATCGCTGGTGATGATCTTACTTGCCGAAGTTCGAGATGTTGCTGAGACTATGATAGTTTGAAGAGTTGATATCGAATACGATAGAGGAGACTAAAGATATACCTGAAATCATCAGCGAAACGGGAAAAATAGGGATGCCACGCAAAGGTCAGTCATTTAATTAATCGACTTGTAAGCCTGACAACGTGGATGCTAGAAATTATGCAGAAGATAGGGCAATTGTTTCTTTTGCGCACCAACATCAACTCAGTCGGCTCTGTCCTCGACTCACCGGTGTGTGCGATAATTTTTCCATTTAACTCACAAATTTCATTCCAATCAGGAAATATTCTGGGTACGTGAATTGCCATCCTATTATCACTGATGGCAATGGAGGCTTACGGATGTATCAGAGTTATCCGGATTTACAGCCTCTCTATGACGCTGCACGTAGCTATCTCGAGATACCTCAAAGAATCAATCTCTTGAATACTCGCGTAGAGGTACCCTCCTTTTCCCCGACTAGCTCTCCTTTTCATGGATTATCATTTAGGTACTTCAAGATATGTTACAACTTCTCAAAGAATCAGTATCGAGTAAACATGCAGAACGGCTCGAACAGATTGTTATAGCTCTGATTGCAATTGAAATTGGTTAGTGCGTTAGTCCGCATATCTACGGATTTCTGACCAGTCTGCAGTACTTGGAATCGTTACCATTCTCGTTGACCTTATGGCATAATGTGCATCATGCACCGTATATCACATTTCATTATCTCCCATCTCGTTGGCAATTTCTTCTAGGTTGACGCATTTGACGCGCTCTCGGACATGAAGTCTTTTACCTTTCACTTATTATACAGTTTTCACGTTAGACATTTACAACATGCTGATGTAATATCGGGGTATGCGGAGAAAAAATAATGGGGTTGTCATTTAGACTCTTTCCCACCGCGTAGTGCGCCTTTCTCTCGGTCCTTTGGTCGCGTGCTTGACGGAGGTTTACTGGAGGAAGTTTTCGTCTGTCTAAAACAAAGGAATTCTATTCCTGTTGCCCGGCGGGCTTCCGCCAACGTCTTCTTGACGCCATCCAAGTGGCTTTGCAGGTTTTCGTCGCCGGGCCGGCGTGCGTATGCTTGGGAAATTGTTGTATATAGATCAGATAGGGTTTTCGCCGCGGATGTGGTCACGTAGCGCCCGAGAGTTTGGTGCATGAATTCAATCTCGAGAGTTGCCTAATCATTCCATGCCGAGTCAGAAGGAACCCCAATTTTCGTTGACTAATGAAATTACTCACCCGAAGCATACCGCCCATTCCAAATCGTTTGACCTGGCGGAAACAATGTAGCGCTTCATCGGCAAGTTCCTCGGCCAGCGAGTTTAGTGTGCGCTCAAGCAGGGGCTCGGCAGCATTGCTGACTTGTGCATGTACACCCACGAGATACATTAGGGTCTCATACATGTAGGGTCGTATTTCTGCATTTTGTTTACGTAAACGCTTAGATTGTGCATGGGATCTACAGCATACCTGTTGGTTGTGGGGTTTCGTACCAGTCCATGCTGCTGTCCAAGATACCACTCCGCAATAGACCCGCTGCAATTTTTGCCTTGGGCTTAGTGTACCCCTCGAACAATGTCTTGTCTAACTCAGAAATTACCGTTAATAACGTCTAATAAATGATTGAATATGATTCGCATTTCATATCAATTGGCGATAGGGTCAGACCTGTTTATCCTCAAGGATGGCAACACCCAAGGTACTCTCCAGTTGGCTTAGCATACTGGGTATGACGATCTTGGACAGATGTCCGAAATTTGAAATGACGCATAGCATCCGTATGTCCTGTAATGTGCATTAAGACCTTATGAACTAATTTCGTAATAGGATGACTTACGCCGTTCTTCAAGTCCAGCTGGTCAAGAGGGTTAGTACCAGTGAGAGCCGACGTATCCACATCGAGTACTTTCCCAGCGACAATGGGTGATTCATCGGAGGCGAGCAGAACCAGTCCATCAAGGAACGCATATAGCACATCCAAAAATGCTTTTGTTATCTTGTGCACGAATATTTGGTTCATAGGGCTGTGCCTACTGGATTTAGAAGCACCTGAGGATAGGTCGGCACCGACTGCGATCTTGAACGCTGCTGTTGTCATATATCGTTGATACAGTTCGATTTGCACAAGATAGTGGGTTGAAGTGGAATTACTAGTGTTCGCTCTCCATGATTCCAGATAATAAAATATGAGAGCGTCTGAGGATATTCAGTAATTCTCGCAGGGGACGTCATGTGGACGGACCTCGTAACCATGCATTGATCAGGTTATCGTCGAGCCGCCATTTGATACTGTTCATCAGGCTGCGGAGGCTAGAAGTGATCTCATTGGAGACGTTCAATGCATTAACGTCATTTATACAGTCCTGCAGCTCGCCCAATATCTTTTGCAGGTAATACGCTGCTGAGAGGGACGTCGAGTTTGTAGGAATACGCTGGGAAAAATTATTATTGGCGGGACTCGCAGAAGCCATGAGAGCAACATCCGAGAGGTTGAAGAATTCGGATATCAGCGAAATGTACAATTTAACGATGTCAAAAGCCATTGTTCGACATTGCATCGGACTACGGCGAGAGCCGCCCGACGTTTCTTGCTTCTGTTACCTTTCGAATTGAATTGTAGTACGGGCGCAAGGTAGTTTGATTTACCTTACGATACTTGCCCTCCATAAAATTCTTCGAAATTTTCCAAAAATTCGGAAGAGCATTCACCATTGCTTCGGAAATGGCTTTGATCATATCCCATATTGCTTGCCATATTGGTTCTCCGGTGGATTTAGCTAGTTTGCGTTGCGCGTTAATAACAAAGGCGGATGGCACGAGAAACGTCATTACCAATTACGACGTCTGCGCTCTTTGCCTCTAAAGCGAGCATCGCGGCGTGAAGTTCTCTGGCCCTTAACCACCCATCATCGGAAGTAATCAGCGTATCTTCCGCTGTTTTATCTCTCATAGCTAATTATCGAGACATAAGCCTGTTTGAATCATTATAAGGCGGTTGGCACTGACACTCAATATGAGCCACGGCTGTTTTGTAAGCTTTGTCCATCTGATCCAATATATGTTTGTGTTGATTGTCGAAGTAGATCCAAATAGGATCCTCGTTTCCTTGTAAATCCATAAGAATCCTATTGAAAGTGAATAAAAATTATTGTCCAAGGATTATATAAAAATGCATATACTCTATAGTTTTCTCCTGCTCCTCTACGGTCCGGCTTGGGTTCTGCAACTGAAAATGCAGCGCATTTTTCATCTCGGTCATGGCCTTCTCGACATTCCCCCATACTTTCTCAAGGATCCGCTTTTGTTGTTGTTCTGCTAAAGCATTGCCTTGGTTCGACGGGCCGATAGGGAGGAGCTGGCCAGGTCTCGATTCCATTAACATTTTTCCCTTCTTATAGTCACGTAGTGCTTGCTCATAGCGGCCCTAGTATTTAGTGAGGGAGTAAGTTACCTTGTAACCGAGGCTATACGTACAGCTTCTATGGATTCAACTATGAAGGACGGAAGGTTGAAGAAAAACCTTGATCGTTCAAAGACACCCAAAGTGGTGCGAAGTTTTTGAGCCTTTGATGCATTTTCCAACACAGGAAGGAAAACCTGATCCGCCTTAACTGCCGCCTCTGTATATGCGCATAGGTCACATTCTAGAGTAAACCATATGATATGCGAGTACGATGACATACGTCTCAGTTTCTCACTCAAAGGGTAGGACGCATAGTCCGCCTCGGCGGATAACAAACCTTCCTTCATCTCCGCATGTAGTGCTAGTCATGTCCAACGATCACATCAGACACAAGTAACGGGGCAAAAATACAACGTGCCGTCCGTCGATGACTTGACTGCTACGAATTTATCAAAATTGTCTTCGACCAGTGTCCGGATAGCCCCTGAACGCGCCTGAATGGAGGAGTGGAGATGCGTTACTCCGGATGCGAGTTCTTGGTAGGTTGCGTTTGGATGTACAACGGATAGGAAGGCCTTGGGGTCAAACGACTTGGACGTGATTAGGACAGCTGCCTCTGAAGGCACCACAACGCGTCAATCCGAGGCGAGATGTAATTAGGTAGGTTGACTTAACTAGTTTCTACGTCTAGTTCACGAAAACTGGTGTATACAATCCATCATGGTTGACTGCAGAAATAAGCGTGTATACTGACGTACTTGATGTGGTTTCCTATTCCCAGCGGGTCCACTGCATCTCCATCGCCACCGGCAGTTGCGAGACTCGGGGAGGGGCCTGCTATAGAGTCGTCAAAGTCATGGTCAACTTCTTCCCATCGGCTTGGTGAGGGAAAATGTAAGACTTTGAGGTCAGATAGTCGTACTTGCTCGACGCTTACGATGGTGTAAAGGATGAGATTTTGTATGCTTTGAGGAGGGTCGCTTCGTCGACGTCAAGGTTGAGGTTTGGCATGGCGGACGTGACTGTCCTTGTCACCCGTCGGTCCGTTATCGCTCTTACCGCCGCCGCCAGCGACGACAACGACGAGGGCTCAGGACAAATGGCTGCTCCTCTTTCTCACCCCAATCCTCATCAAGCGCGTCGTAGGTCGCTCGCTGCTGTACTCGATAACGGCGTCGAAAGCCATATGTCGTCGTCGACATCCTCGGCCACACCGTTGTCTCGACACCTCCATCCGTCCTCGTCGAGCTCACCTTCGCGGCCTATATCAATCCCAGTGCATAGCCTCACAGATAACGACGGTGCTTACTGCCGTTCCGTCGCACCTGTATCTGCGCCTGCGCCAACACAAGCTTCTCATGCTATGGTGCCCAGTACGAGCCAGAGACCACACTCAGTCTCTCATACAGACTCACAGACGCACACATTAGCACAGGGGAGAGGAACGTCATCCTCCCCTGTTTCTATCCGCTCGTCTTCGTCTTCGTCTCCTATCCCTTTACCGTTTGCCTCTCCATCCCATTCGCATCCCCGATCTTGGTCTCGGTCTAGTTCGAAATCAAGGTCAAGGTCAAGATCCAATTCGTCCCCAGGAGGGCATGTTAAACTTAGTTCGATATCGACGCCTAAACCTATGTCGGTAGCTGTAGCTGCACCTGGGTCTACGTCCATGTCTCCGGGGACATTAACATCGACGTCCACGGCTACTCTCAAGCCCAAGTCGAGTTCCAACACGGATACGGTCAAAGATAAGGATAGGAATAAGGATGCCTCTGCAGCTGCAACCGCGACTTCGACTGCTATGACATCCGACACCAATCTAAATGCCAATGCCGCAAATACTACGTCTAGTACCACGCCCCAAGCACAAACACAACCTTCTCCACCTACCGCCCTTCCCTCGACAGCTCCCGCATCCACATTTACCAAACCCCGCTCCCGAGCTCCCAAATCCACCACTGCCTCTACAGCTCTTACCTCCACCAACGCAACAACCGCTGCCAATGCTCGCGCCCACTCCCGAACCCGCTCACCTTCTCCCCGACTAACAGCCCTCCCACCTCCCGTCCAAACGATCCGACTTGAGATAAAACTTGGCGGACCAGAAAACTACGAAATTGACGTTTCTGCCCTTGCTAAAGCGACGGGGCAGCGTCCATCGACTCCGGCGCCAATCGGTGGTGGGAGTGGTAAGCTGAGTGGGAGAGATGGAGGGGAGAGCAGCGGATCCGAGTCTGAGGGTGGAGGAGAAAGAGGGGATGACAAAAGTGATAAGGGTGGAGAAGGGGGGGAAGGAGGCACGAAGAAGAAGCGCAAGAAGAAGAAGAAGCATACCGCGTCGGAGTACTACGACATAACCGATCCATTTATCGATGATTCCGAGTTGGCAATTGACGAGCGGACGTGGTTTGCGCAGACGAAGCAACAGGGGTTTTATGTGTCCAGTGGGGAGGTGGCACTTTTGAAGGATAAGTGAGTATCATTGTCTTCTGTCCCTCCACTTCTCTTGTCTCCTTCTGGGGGAATGATTCAGTTGACTGAATTTAATGGGATAGACCAAAAAAACCTAAATCGAAGAAAGCACCTGCTAATTCAAGTGTTGGGACAAAGGGTGGAAAAGAGAATGCGGGTGTAGAGGATGCTATTACGACTGGGGGAGCGCGCACTTACCTGATTGCACGTGGCGACGACGAGGCACGTGGGGAGAGGGGAGATGATGGAGGGGGCTTAGGTACTGGCGGTGGTGGGTCTATAGGAGATGCAGGTATTGGGGGAGGGAGTGGTGATGGAAGCGTCAGAGGCGATGAAGGCGATGAAGAAGTAGGGCAGAAGCGGAAACGGTATATCACCGTTGTCGATCAAGCTGGGAAGAAGAGGAAGATTGTTGATGTCGTGAGTGCTTCTGATTATATTCGTCGTGCTCGTTTCTTGTTAGGGTCACTGATGGAAGAACAACGCAGAACTCGTTTCATCCGGAGATTCAAGCTGAGATTGAGAGGCTCAAGGAGGCTATTGCGAAGGGTGCGTTGCAGTGCATCTAATTGTTCTACAAGGTGACTAACGGACTCTACGCAGAGAATTGGAGCCAAAAAGGCAAATTCCCACCCGCGATCAAGCCATTATTGAACACAGTCGCCATGTTAGCAGTTAAACTGGGTGAATATGACGATCATTTTTTTAGCCTGATGCCGACGCTATTTCCGTATAACAAGTTTACGATGAGTGTAAGTCTATTCTTTTTTTACTCTTTTGCTTACTCCATGGAGCGATGCTGAGGTACTGATTCTGACACACCCATACAGAAACTTATAAAACGGACCGTATTCCACGAACACGTTCAGTTTCTTGCCGAACGTCAAGAGTCACTCTTAAAAGAGCTTTCGGAGCAGGCGAAAGCCGGGTTTGCGAAAGCGGAGGAGGAGTGGGAGAGGAGCGTTCAAGCATGGGGTGGGTTGCTGTCTTGCCTCGTGCACCCGTATTTACCCATACTAACGTGTTTGTAGACAAGAGGCAAGAAAAGGCATGGTTAGAAGCTGCCACTGCTGGGACGGCGGGGGGGTTCGCTCCTAGTGCAGGCACGGGTACAGGAGAAGCGGGCGAGTCCATAGCACCCACGAGACATCCAACAGAAGAAATGGACGTAGACGGGGATACATCCAGAAGTAAAGAGAAGGAGGAAGGTCTTGCTCCTCCTTCCACCTCTGTTGCTCTTCCAGGTCTTTCTGGTACGCAAGGTCCGGGTGGCGGTACAGGAGGGGGGGGAGGAGGGAAAGACGCCCATCCACCTGCTAAAAAGTACCGATTGACAGAAGCGATGAAGGCGATCGTATGGGAGCTTGTTATGCTCAGTAATGAGTGTTGTCGGCTGGAGAACGAGAAGAAGTGAGCGATGTATTTGTCTTTCATTGTACTTTGGGTACTGACTGGACGGATCGATGGATACAGTGCATTGGAAGGCTCTGTTATTCAAGTAAGTGAACAGGGATCCAGGAAGGTGCTTTATCAAAAGATTGTTGCTGCATTTCCGGAGGGATGGATGTCGTCTGGTCAGATTTCGCGTGATGGTGAGTTGTGAAAACCGTGGTGCCACCTGATTGCTGATGATGATCTTACAAATTTATTATAGTAAGCTCGATGAAGAAGAAATTCGAAAAAGAGGCAATGGAGAGTGAAGGTTGAATGGAAGGGAGGAAGATGGTGTGCTCTGGGATGTTCTCGTTCGTTTCACTCAAAGGTAGTCTGTTACTAATATTCACTATGTGCCATTATTCTAGTATTTTATGAATAGTGTAACTTTTGCTGTTAGGATATATCACAAAACTGGATGTGAGGTTGAAACAGTGTCTATACATCTGGTTAGCAACTATTTGGAACTGTGCAAGTGAGCCACACCAAAACCTATAGATTGTTACAACTTTTGTGAGCTAATTGTTTGATTGTAATCACCTCTGAGTGCATGTG
>JNHY02000149.1:0-33488 GCA_001691755.2 Amanita polypyramis BW_CC | reverse complement strand
AAATTGCAAGAACCAGAACATTCTTACCGCAACTTGTACATTTTCAACTATCTAGCACTCATTGTAGGATGGGCTAGGGAAAAAAGAGTATAAAACCACGGCACCCAGGATTCCCGCGTGGTCCCCCACCGTGGTACTAACTAGGCGGCACTCCGGTTAACTGCGCAGATCAGACGGGATGCGGTGCTTTCGGAGTCCTATGGCCGTGGATATCAGGCCTAACTTTGGATTGCTCTTGTACCCATTGGCAAGTACCGAACCACTAACTTCAGTCATTCGCCGGTCCCCACGCACAATCATCCCAGCAACGTAAAATTTGTGATGATGAGCGGTTTTTTTCAAACTTAAAAAAAAAAAAAAAATTTGCAAAAATACCGGTAGGAGTCGGTTGCATAAGTATCGGGATTTGTCATAACCTTGGGGGACACTGGGAACGCGCATCACGATTAACACCCTTTGGTTAGGTTTCGGTTAGGCAGATGCTTTCTTATAACATTCGAAGCCATTCACACTGCAAACCCCACAATACCCGCAAATGAAGCTAGCGAAAGCGTAAACTTATTCAGTGCACATCCTTCCCAATCCGAGCTAAAAAAGCAATTTGAAATTCCTTGTAGATCCGTACTATCACCAATTACTCGGACGCGACCTACCCCGTCTCCGCCGCAGCGGCCAAATAGACATAACGCAATATATCTTCTTGTACCGGTGATTATTAAGTGATTCCATAAACTGTGGCTTGCGGAGTCTTCACACGGGGCTTCTGACCGACGACCTGAACGCTGGATGATCCTTGGCTTTTTGCGGGTCACCCTTCAACTCGCCGTCACCCTCGAATCTCAAGTCTCAGCAAAAAAAAAGGGGGTTTCAAGCTAGAGTTCGTATAGTACATCGTCATTGGAACAATACAGAATGTCAGACAAGAGAAATATTCAACACGCTCAGACATCAAACCCAATCGCCTTCCAATATCGCCTGGTGTCCTCCCGTTCGGCAACGAATGCATTGACATGCATACGTGCACAATCAACAAACTCCGCCGGAAACCATTCGTTGGTATCCAATCGATGATCCTCTTTCACCATCGCCAACAGTTCATCAATATCTCGAAAGTCCTCTGGTACCTTCAATCTCACATGGATCCGCTCGTCATTCACATGGTCATACCATCCCTGCACTTTCATCAGCAAAAGTGGCAGAAACGGCGTGATCGGAAGGTCGTTTCTGGTCTCGATGAGGTGGAGAGGAATTTGCGGGATGTTCAGTAAGCCTGGTATCAGAATGTCGACCTTGCATGATATGCCTGGTCGTACTCTGCACCATAGGACTTGGAACGTGTTGGATGGGTTTTTAGAGCGGATGAGGTAGAAATTCTTGTCGGCGGCGACGATCTTGCGTTTGATATCCTCTTTGTCGTGGTCGGTGAGTACAATAACATCGACGTCCTACACGGTGATAAGTTGCCCATGTCATTACCGACAGAACACAATCAACAGACTTACATTTGGAATACGCTTTTTCATTCCCCATGCGGCGCATGCAGTACTGCCGAATAGACAGCAGTTGAAGCCATTGTCCCTGAGGATAGCTACTGTACGAAGCGCAACAGTTCTGATATTTTCTTTGGTGAGCGACATTTGGAAGTATGAGTATCGAACAACTTCAGACGGGGTGGGGCGGAAGGGCTCTCTGATTCAAAGGACTTGTCACTGCGGAATTAAATACCTCTCGTGATTAAACTCAGCCGCTAATTTATCATCGTTCTATCAGCCCGGCCGCAGCAAGCATTGAATTTGGGGTGGCCACACCCCCGTAAAGGCGTACTATCGTATTACTAGATTTATGCAGGCAGAAGTATGAATAGTTTCAATATAAGTCGGCGTTAAGTGTCAAACACCGAATCCAATGCTCCTGAATGAAGAGGTTGTATCCGGATATTTATCCGTAAACTTCTTCACCAGTTCCTCTGCTTGTTTAATGAACCACCTCGGCAACCAATGAAAGTAGCCGAGGTGATCATTGTTATCTAGCATATTCAATAGCCACATGATATCACGAATACTCTGGGGCGTCTTCGCCCGCAGCCAAGGTTTACGGTGCGTGCGATAATCCCGCCAGCCTTGCACTTTCAGGATGATAAGTACAAGGAATGGCACCACAGGGATTTCATGGGAGTTGGGACGGGCGACACGCCCCTTGGGTATTCCCGGTATGCCAAGTGGGCTCTTAAAGCCCGATACGAGGATGTCCACTTTGCACCGTTTATGTCGAGGATAGTATGATGCGTTGTAATAAAGAACTTTGTAGTCGTTGGAGTCCCTGGCATCTTGAAGTGTAAACCGATTATCGCCAGTGGACTCACTGGCACTCGCAAGATAAGCTTTGATTTGTTCGGGATCGTTGTGTTGACCGAAAACGACTATGTCTATATCCTAGCTCGCACAGATTATGTCAGAACTCTAGGATACTATTTCGAGTAGTACTAAGACGGAATGGAATGACTTACAGCTGGAACGCGATCCTGCATGCCCCATACGGAGCACGCGAGACTTCCAAACACGCAGCATCTGAAGCCACCATCTTCGAGCTTCTCAATTGTTCGACGAGCAACTCTCCGGATCTCTCTGGTGGTTAATTTCCCTGGCATATTATTGCGTTGTGTTGTTCTTGTTCTTGTTATTGTTTTGTTGTTTTGTTGCTTGTTAAGTTGCTAAGATCTGTTGGGGCATAGACAGTGAAACTGCACCCCTTTTATATTGCACAGAATGTTACTAATAATAGTCTACTACTTAATAAGGGTGTATTCTAGAAGTTTCCATCTATTCTTGTCACTATTATATCCATCTAGATCTAGATCTAGATCCTTAGATTTGTATCCAAGCTGGTTTCTTTTCAGTGTTTATCTCCCACTATTACAGTTATGCACATTCTGGACACTTACTGTTGAAGTAAATGGCTTATAGTAATTGCTTCCTGCTGCTATAATACACAGGAACACCACAATTTGCTTCCATGATGCTTGAATAACATGGGATGCATATACAGCTATTCCCTTGCTGATATAATGTGCAGGGATAGTTATCTAAATAGTTATCTTATTCATGCTTAAAATGATGTGCCATCATTTCAACAAACAGCACAAGATGCTGTTTTATCACACATTATTAATAAATGTTTGCAAAACATGTAGTAATCATTATTAGCATAATAGGATCAATCCCTGTTGATTACACTAGTTATATTACACATGTATTACTAAAATAACTGTAGATTACTGAACACACACATGATAGTTAACTCACTCTCAATCCTCAATAAGTTTCTGTCAAGCCCCAGCTCCAGTAACATTTATATATAACAGACTATGTAAGTCCCTTATTACATTAAAGCCATAAGACCACTGCACTGGCATGCTGCTCTGCTTTTCAACATGCTCCACTATTATCCAATAGCAAAAACAACACACTCCCACAGTGAGAGTTTTAATTTACTTTATATAGATTAATTAGTAAATACAAACATACAACAATAATGTATATGAGTCATGTACTTTTTGCTAATAAAATTTAGTTCCACTTCTGTTGAACTACAGTAAGTGTCTACTCTCCTTAGCAGGACAAAGCTACCACTGAGCAYRGGATCACTGCTTCATGYACATCCCTGCAGCYATGAGTGCCAGATTGCTGCCATAGTGCACATCCATTTGCTGCTCAACACTTACTGTTGTATATGATGTACATTTCAAATTTTCTTATCATATTACCATTGGATGAGACTGGACTTCATTTCTATTTTACTAACTGATAATTACAACACTAAGACATCAGTACAGTATGATATCAGTCATTTATACTTCTACCTTTGGTTATGCTTTCCTCTAGTTATGCATTGTTGTAGTACACATTGAACATATATATAAGTAGTATGAATAATAGCACAACAGCCAAGTTTGTCTTAGCTGTTGCTTCACTGGCAACCTTTCTGAGTCCCTCATCTTAAGAATCTATCTTGCTTAGCTTGTTCAGCACTCTCAAACTGCTTTGACATTGACATAGTACTATTGTACTTCTTGTCTGTCTTAGTTAGCTTGTCACTTGGCCTGGGCACATGTTGACTTAGACTCAACATGAATATGAATCATGACATGGACATATCTTTGAGAAGCCTTTGTTTATTGCCAGCTTCAAACCCCTTTGCAGCTGGATATACTACAGATTTACTGATCTCCAACAGTTGTGTGCCAATGTGCAAATGGATGGAGACACCACACTTGGAAATGCATTCATCTTCTTCAATCCCCACCTAGGGAAGTGGAAAGGGGGTGCCTTACTCTGTCCTGTCTCACCCTGCCTCTAAGAACAAGCTTAATGCCCTTCAATGATATATTGCTACCTTGAGAGGGTGTATTCACTTCACCTACATGTCCCTTAATAAACAACACTGTTTGTTCACAGAAAGTATAACTACCAGAAAACTTTCTGGGACAGTGCTTGGGGTTCTCAGAATACTGGCCACTTGGAATGACTTAATGTCTTGGAGCAACAGGAAGCACTATTGGATCAGGAGGTGAATAGATGAGCCACACAACATGCAGTTCATCAGAGTGCATTAGACAGTATATGGCATGGATTCTTTGGTGAGTAGGGGTGAATCAAAGAGTTGTCTGGCTTCACCTACTAAGCAGTCTTGTATTGAGTATTTAATGTGGTCCGAAATTTCTCAGAAAAAACAAACGTGGTAGCTGGCAGCAACTTTGGATGATGACAGGACCTTGGACACGAAGATTGGTAGATCAGGGATTGAAGTCTTAGCAGCCATCCAAGTGGTCTAAAGTGGAACTTGGTGTGTGGAAAAGAATGCATCTTTAAGCATGGTGAATGCATCTGCTCGTACATGCACCCTGTCAGGAATCCATAGGGTATACCCAGCCACACAAGAGTTTGGAGCACTGGTGCCAGTGGCGAATATGTGTAGACCTGACTGTGCGAAGGCCTGGCTATCAAAGATTTGAGTGAGGGAACAGTAGGACCTGGTTGTGGGGCCCTGAGGGCTCAGAAAGCAAGGCTCAATGCTTCAAGTAGTCTCCTGGGCACAATAAATTCCCTCAGCCGAAATACCTTGAATACCAAAAAATACGGTACGCCATTGTCATCAACACTCTCTTCATTGAGTATTGAGTCCCGTACAGTGGCCGTATGCTTGATCTAGTACAGCGTGTAATGGTATCTGATAACGGCCTCCAGGCATCTAGGATAGAAAAAATGGGGTTCGAGTCTTATCCATTTAAGTTGGCTATATATGTCAAACTTTTTTCTCTTTGCTCAGACCCCGCTATACCCTTGGCACATGACACGTCAAACATCAAATCTTATGTTTCCGAATGATGACTTTGTATCCGGAAATATATCGGTATACATTTTCACCAGTTCCCGCGCGTGTTTGATGAACCACCTTGGCAACCTTCGATATCTTGAATAGTCTGGGGTGTCTTCTTACAGAGCCAATCATCGTCATGTTGGTGATAATCCCGCCAGCCTTGCATTTTCAGAACGACAAGTACAAGGAATGACACCACAGGGATATTGTACGGGCCGGGATAGACGACGTACCTCTTGGGTATGCGGAGTATGCCATTAGGACCTGAAACGAGGATGTCCACTTTGCACCATTTACGTTGATAATATGATAGATTGAAATAAAGAACTTTGTATTTATTTGAGTGCTTAGACTTCCTGAGGGTAAATCGATTGGACGCGTTCACGAGATAAGCTTTGATCTGTTCGGGATCATGCTGCTGGCCAATATCTGCATCCTAACTTGCCAAGATTAGGTGATAACTCAGGCTATTTAGAGCAAGGCAAAATTAAACGACGTACACCTGAAACGCGATCTATGCCCTATAGGGAACACGCGAGACCACCAAACACGCAGCATCTGTGGCCTCCTCGAGCTTCTGGTCTGTTCGACGTGCAACTCTACGAATCTCCTACATTTTCAATTCCACAGGCATCTTTATTTATCACGTAAACTTAAAGCTAAAATTCACGATGGAGATCACTATGATGTACAAGAAACATACTGCCTACAGTTGTTGGATCGTTGATCTTGATATTAGCTATATAGTGCTTGAGTGCAAGAGACGCAAGTGAAGGGCTGGGGGTTAAGTAATTATTAAAAGCAATGCGCCTTGCGGCTACCACATGGCGTTCATTTCTCGAGGAAGTAACACTGCGGTGAGCAAGGCCTTTTGATAACTCTCATTGACTCGGACGAACTTGGTGCCCTTGCAGCACTCTAAAAATCACCAAATTAGGGTGCATGGTAGATAACGACCCCACCGACTATCCAACTTCAAATCATAACGACATCTCTTTGATGGTCGGACACCAATTCCGTTCGCTCACTAATACTTAGCAATGGTTGCTTCCTTCATGAGTGGTCCACAATTTTATATTATTTCGTACTGTATTCGCTGGAACATATAATCTCTTCGAACACAAGATAAAGTACATTTCACTGCGCACGGGAAACCACAAGTGGTAGACATGTCGCACCATTCCCCCCTTTGACAATTGGCGCAGTGACACCTGTCATCTGCCAGACAATCTCTTTGTCTGAAGGTTTGAACTCGAAAGTATCAACAAGCAGCGATAGGACGACCTCTTGGAGCCTCAATCAGTTCTGGCTCAACTTCATAAGACCAAATTGTCCTTACTCATTTCAAGCTGAGAGAACTTGAATCCGATGCAGGCTCGGCTACCACCAAAGAATGTCATTCTAAGAGCGAGAAATGAGTTACAATGCAGTAATATTGTAGAGAAGTATGGCTTACAAATGGGAATAAATACCTGGAATATGGGCACCAGTTACTGAGCTTGGAAGTGGAGAAAGCCAGCGTTCGGGCTTCCACTCATGGGCATCCAGTCCCCATATTTCAGGGTTACGATTCGAATTGAATGCCGATACTAGCACTAACGTTCCACTCGGTACAAATATTTCGTGCATGTCGTGCCCGTCAAGCCCCTTGACCGGCGTAGATAACGGTAATATCATGTCCTTCTTGGCGCTGAAGTTGTTTCAGTATCTATATGCTGATCACACAGGGTGATTGTCTTACGCTCTGTGCATCGTGGGTACGGGTGGATATCTTGCAAAGGTAAGGTTGAACTTCAGAGAAACGAAAAAGTACCGAACACGTACAATCGAAGTGTTTCACGAGATATGGCATCCATGTAAGGAAGTGAGGTCAACTCATCGTATGACAAATCACCGTGCTTCTGTCGGGCTTCCCTTAATTCTTGCCGTAGTTTGTCTTGTACTTCAGGGTGAAGCGCGAGAAGTTGTAAGATGCGTGATAGAGCAGTGGTAGTTGTATCCACGGCAGCAAATATCAACGTTCTGCAAGCGCACATCAGAAGTCAGGGATGGTTCAGGTAAAAGCCATTGGGAAAGATACGTACGACATCTGGCGTTCGGCAGCAATTAATTACTATTGAGCACAAATTGGGAATGACCTCACCTGAGCGATTAGTTCCTCCTCGGGGACACGATCCTCTTCTGGAGCGTCAAGGTTTGCCCTCACTAAGTAAATATAGGAGTCTGCACCAACCGGCAAACAGGATATACCTACTCAGAACACTTAAGATATCTTTCCCTGCACCGATCTGCCTCGTGACAGCATCATCACCCTCCATTAAATTCTTCTTCTTTGATTCGTATACCTCGACAGAGAGTTCATACATCATATCGACCATATCACGTATCTTGTGAAGTCCCTTTGAGGGCAGTAGATTGACAACTTGTCTCCTGGTTTTCATGGAGAATAGCTTGGCTAACACAGGTACGATATACATGCGTTGGAAGACAAATGAGAATGCAGCGGGTCTATATTCAGCTTCTGCGTTAATCACCGAGGTTTTTCGGGCACATTTGATCACATACATGAGCTCCTTGATTGATATACTATAGGGATGAGGAATGATGCCTTCATCCAGCGAATCGAAGGAGTACCCGAAACCACTTGTACCAATGAGTTCAAGTGCCGTGCGTGATAACCAGTGCATGAGGTCAATCTAGCGGAGCGCATCAGGAGTGATAATCAACAAACGTAAGAGAAACTCACTTCCATGGGGCCATGAGCAACTTTAGAGGCGATTGAAGCCTTTAGCTGGACCGAAAATTGGTCAGAAAGCTGGTGGAGGGATAGAAAAGGCATCCTACCCTATGTGTAACCTCATAAAAGATCGGAACTTTGCAATTGGACGTCAGAGGCGATAAGTCCCTACATGTTAAGAACACGCACTCATATCCCGCATGTGAGCTACATTGAAAACTGGATTCAAGATTTTGCGTTGCTTATGATGTTGATCACCTATATCGTGGATAAGCTGGGGGGGCATTTGACGAAAGTGCGAGCCAGACCCAAAGTTGATAAGAGGCCATCTCCAAATGCAATCTTGTTACCCCTATATTGACATCTTCAAATGCTGTTCATAATGGTAGGAGAGTGACGTACTCGATGAAAGGCGTAGACGGTTCGTAGATAAGTTGGTCCTGAATACCTGATCAGGGAAATACTGAGAATTATAATGCCGAAATTACCTTAACCACGATATGATGCAACGCCTTTGGGTCGAATACGTAGAGTATTCTCTCCTTCAAAGAACAAGTAGGTAAAACGCTTGCCCTGCTTATTTAAAACTTACAGAAAACATGCCGTTCAGCCGCACCACACTGCCGTCTTTAACCATGTTAGTCATCAGCACTTGCAATATAAGCGATATAATCACAAGTTTCCCCAATATGTTTATGGAAGTCCCATCCGTTGACGTTGAATAACTGTTTCAAATTTCCTAGAGCCACCCATCAGCATTGCACGGCGTATGGCGGGGGGGTCTCACCCTTCCAGAACGAACTCGAGGGTGGACCGGGAATGTTATCCAACGGACTTCTGATAATGTATCGGTGGAAGACCTTCCAGAGAATCCAGGACAGGCCAAACAGAAGAGAAGTGGTCAAAACAAACGAAGACATTTATGGGCCTCTGGTTGCTAGGTCGCGACTTGGAGGATGGAGGATTACAGGTCAACAATGGTGGATTTATACTCTCCGGCTGCCTGTTGGAACGAAGCTTCCGAGTGATGACGAAGTTCCGCACACACAACCATGCTTCTTTGTAGTCATGTCGTCTTAGGTATGGTTTCCTATACGTGGGTAGATGTAATTTTGGACTTGAAGTTCCATGACTAAATTTGGACCCGGTTAACCGGCAAATGGACAAGGCCACCGTTACCATTCAGCGTTCAATAGTACACGGCGGCCGCAGATTCCATAGAAGCAGACATCGATGTAGGTCGCAGCCGAATCTAAGTACTGTCATTAAGCATTGCAAACTATTTCTCCCACGTACTTACAGTTCTTCAAATATAATGGTTTTTTGGTGCCCAAGTAAATATGTCAATAGCTTAAAGCAAGAAGCAACTATAACTCGTGTTCTTCACGTTCGTTATGCGAGCCTACAAAGGTGGAGCAAAGAGTCAGATCGGAAGTAGTAGAACGTTGTTTCAATCGTGGAACCGAGCGCATAAACACCGATGGGTAGAGCAACCTCGCCGAATCGCTCCCCGAGCCAATGTAGCCGGCCTCCGACTGAGTCCGAGCCTGATAAGGATGTCTGACACGAACAGCTACTTTAACATCCCTCAAGTGCAAACTTCAAGGGACTCCCAACACTTTTTTGTCGACGTGAAACTTGAGTAGCTTGAGTCCTATCTGTGCCAAATAGACCGCACAACTGCCTTTGTCTGCCAACTTCATCACTTGAACGATAACCCCTGAACATCGGATTTCCCCGTCAAAGGCCCAAAGAAGAATTTGAGAAAATTGTATACAAGGTTCCGATGTCATCCGTGAACGTGAGAGGAAGATACTGTTGGAGTGTGTAAGGCCACTTTAACTATGACCTGCTGGAGTCCGACTCGGAGCTAATGATGAATCAATGACCAGTGACACACCACGTACTAAGTAGTACGCCGGGGCTCCGAGCCAGTGATGCTCATGGTGTCAAGCAGCGCAACAACATTCTCCGCAGTCATCGAAGGTGTTGTGACCCTCGAAGCAGATTTTGGCGTCCCTGGTTCAATCGTACTTGTCCGTTTGATGGCGTTATGGAAGTCGCAGTGAGTCTTCTACGATTATGAATATATTTTATTAGCGCGATCGCCTGAGTAGAAATTGTTCCCATCCGTTTCTGCAACAACTTTGTTCAGGCTCGTCACTTTTGTCTTAATTCAGAACCCGGAAAGAAGCTCCCAACAGACGGCTACTTCAACTCGAATATAGAAATACATGTGTACAGGATTACATTATCGTACGGCCCCAGCCGTTAAACGTCAAATCCCATATATCGAAATGAGGGGGCCGTATGCGGATATTTATCCACGTACGTACCTATCAGGTTCTCGGCATGATCTATGAACCACCTCGGCAACCAAGCAAACTTGTCCAGATGATCCTCATCGTTCAGCATACCCAACAATTCATCTATGTCCCCCCTGTCCTTGGGTACTTTGGCTCTGTGATGGGCTTTATCGGAAACTCGATTATGACACCACCCTTGCACTTTCAAAATTACGAGCACAAGAAACGGCATTACGGGGATGTTAAAGTCGCCGGCATATTGTATCTGGCGGACAGGTATTCTCGGTATCATTAATGCAGAGTGTCGACCCGAAACCAGGATATCTATTTTGCATCGCAAATGCGGGAACGAGCGGACTGTGAAAAATAGTTTCTTGTAGGTATTGTCGGGATTCGCTGCATCTTTGAGATAAAATTGGGGTTTCCGCCCCACAAGATACGCCTTGATATATTCAGGATCATATTCGCCAAACACGACAATGTCAACATCCTAGCGAAGAGGAAATCAGGTTCACCGGAGCCACTAGTATGATACTAAATAATCCACATTTGGAGCGCGACTCATGCCCCATATGGAGCAAGCAGCACCACCGAACAGGCAACAAGCATACCCGCCTTCCTCGAGCGTTTCAACAGTTCGACGTGCTACTCTTCGAATATCTTTCTTGGTCAAGGTCATGACTACCTAGTCTAAGACCATTAGCTTCCTGTATAGTGGTGTCAAACCTATGGTTGTGTGGTGAGATACCTGCGGAGTTCAATGGTGCGGACTTAATCTTGATATCCAGTTAACACTCAATGATGATGCGTAAGAGCGAGGTGGGAGAGCACAGGTACTAGTTACCACGCGGTATTCTTACGATAAGCAACTGGAGGGACAAGGACAAACAAGTTTAGCTTTGAACCTTACTCAAAACTATGATGTTCATCACGTCCAGCTGTGAGGCACATGTCAATAATTTCACGAGGATCTGGAGCAGAGAAGAAACAAGTGCATTATCGCTTGAACACGAACTTGCTCACTAAATTAGTATCTCAATTCGTGCATGCGTGCAGAGAATCTCACACAGGAGGTTCCTATCTTGACGGGGGAGAAATATCAAACCATCTGCCGGCCTGCCGGCTTCCGAGATCGATAGTCCATTCATCCTTAAGCAGCTGTCAAATGCATATCTAGACTTTCGTTTCCGGCAAATACCACTACCTATGCACTCGGTTTCACATGAACGAATTGGACGCTTCGGGGGATCCCATACTGGGAACTTGTCTTATGATGAACGTTATCTGATGCACCGCCGCTAATGAAATGTAGTCCATGTTAAAGTTGAGTAGGCGTTTGTCAAGGTATTACGAAGCTGAGGCTCTTGCGTGTGAGGTGCGTTTGCGACCATAGTTAGCGGACACCATTACGACCTTTGAAGAGGAGAAATAGCATCTGTCTTAGCAGATAGACCCCCTATATTCGAGAACCGAGCACGTCGTCGTCCAAGCCCGAGAGCGAAACTATAGAAGGTGAGAGTGTATGTGTGGGCATACGCCGTGACGTTAATCTTCTTGCGGGAGCGTCACCCCTCGAGAGAAATTCTCATGCAGAAGCGGCCTGATCCAAAAGAGTTCACAATTATGGCAGTCTATTTGCGAGGGAAAAGAAAGATGTAAGTTGGAAAAGAAAAGAAAAAAAAAAACCAAAAACTAGGTATCGTTGGTCCGAAATTTGGATAGGTCAATGAAGACGACGGCCACAGGTACGGTCAACATGCTGTTATGTTAGGGGTAGTGAGAAAGGAGACAATGAGAAGATTGAGGCAGGTTGATACATAAGTTCAGCGGCGTCGTGCACCAAGGCTCACGATCCGGTACCCAAGCCAGGATGTACTATCATACAAATGTGTGTCCTTGTCGAAACACCCGGCTCCGCTCATAAATCAGATCCCTTATGAAGAGTGTTGACAACAATGATGTACTGCAGCTTTGATGTTCAAAGACTCGGTAATTTTATTGTGACCGAGCTGCACTAGCAGTATGGTTGCACATCAATCAAGATAAGCAGGACGTCCATCTCCCGCATTCCCTATCGCTAAGTTCGTCAGTACTTTCGCTCAACATCTGTCCTCCACTCGATGAGCGAGTATTTCCCCACCTATAACACAAAGGCACAGGCGCTTAAAGCAGAAGGCGAGGCCGCTAAGGGCGAGTGGGATCGCTTTAGGAATAGTCCTGCCTCTCAGGACAAGCTCAACGCCCTCCGACGGTATTTTGAAGTATTGAAAGCGTGCGTATTCAACTCGTCTATAACCCCGCTCCACGTCCCTTAAATAAACGACGTTCTTTGTCCACAGAGAGTATACCTACCGGCTAAATTCCTGGAATAACGCTTGGAGCTCTCAGGATCCTGGCCACTTGCAGTGGCTCGGTGTCTTGGAGCGAGACCTTTATGAGCTCGAGCGACAGGATACAATCTTGTAAAATTGTATGAACACGACTTTTCCTCATGCTAACCTCGCGACCTACATGAGATCTGTAGTATATAGCGAGTTGCTTACAACTTTTGAATCAGGAGGTGCTTACCGTACAGTTCATCATAGTGCGTTCGACAGTGTCTGGCATGGGTTCTTCGGCAAGTAGGGGTGAATCAAGGAGTTGTCTAGCTCCACCTACTAAAGTACCCTTGCATCCGCGGTTCGAAATTTCCCAGAAAAAGGTCATAATTTTTAGACCATGACGGGCCCTTCGAAACGAAGGTCGAGAGATCAGGGATTGGTATTTACTAGTAGCAGCTGTCCAAGTGTGGTCTGAAGCGGATCTTGGTGTGTGGAAACGAACACATCTTCAAGTCTGGCGAATCCATCTGTAATTACTACGAAGGCCTGACCCCGCTACGCTACTCTCAAAGATACATTCATATTAGCACAAAGGCGACTACTCCAAGTAATTGTACATGTGCGGAATCATGTTATTGTACAGTCCTGACCGTCAAGTGTCGAATCCCATACACATAAATGCAAAAGCCGTATCTGGGTGCATATCCACATACATCTCTATCAGGTTCCTGGCATGATCTACGAACCATCTCGGCAACCAAGTAAATTCGGCCAGGTTATCATCATCGTCCGCCATACTCAGTAATTCATCTATATCACATTCGTCCTGGGGCACCTTGGCTCTGCGGTCGGGTCTCCTGGAATCACGGTCATGGCACCAGCCTTGGACTTTCAGGATTAAAAGCACAAGGAACGGCATTACGGGGATATTGAAGCCACCAACATATTGCACCTGGTGAGTGGGTATCCTCGGTATCTTTAATGAAGAGCGCGGGCCTGAAACGAGGATATCAATTTTGCAGCACAAATGGGGGGTCCAGCAGAGGGCAAAAAACAGCTTCTTGTAAGTATTCCTGGGATCCTGCGCATCTTCGAGGTAAAATCGGGGATTCTGCTCCGCGAGGTCCGCCTTAATGACCTCGGGATCAGATGCGCCAAAAACGACAATGTCGATGTCCTAGAATCTGATTCAGCACAGCTGTAGGTACGCGGTATTACCTAATCGAGGTCTCTCACGCCTGGAACGCGACTCATGCCCCATACGGAGCATGCAGCACTGCCAAATAGGCAACAAGTGTAGCCTCCTTCCTCGATTGCTTCAACGGTTCGGCGTGCTACCCTTCGAATATCTTTCTTGGTCAACGACATGGTCACCTACTTGAATACTGTCAGCGTTGTCAATAGTTCAGACATAATAACGCATGTGGTAATAATTGTGGGTAAGATACGTACGGAACCTGATAGTGCAAACTTGACTTTTGATATACAGTTAATGCTAGGTGACGATGAGCGAAGGTAGATGCAAGAGCACGAGCACAAGTACCACGCAGCATCCTTACGACAGGGCAATGGAGGCGGACAACGACAAACAAGTCTAACTTCGAACTTTATTCAAAGGCAGAACCTTAACTGCAATGCTCGTTACATACACCTGCAAGGGTCTGGGGGTACTGCTGGGCGTCCAGAGAATAGCATGCCGGAGATTCCATACCTTGAGGGACACTTGGACAGTCCCCCTAGGAAATTATGTAGTTCTGAGCATGGCGGTCGATTGATAAGGACAGCGGGTGCAACAAGGACAAATATAGCACCGATCCGAGGCTGTTCCGTTAACGCACTGCTGATCTTGCCGCACTCTCATGCCCCCAACAATCATCACCTTTGACGAAGATGACAGCGACAATTACGTACGTCCACGCCCGTCGTCTACCACGCCCTGACGCGATCCTCCGTTCACAGGTAGATTTTGGACCGGCAGACACCACCCTCGTCTCCAACGGCACGTTCGAGGATAGAGATGACGACGCGGC
Source organism: Amanita polypyramis BW_CC (assembly GCA_001691755.2). NCBI lineage: Eukaryota > Fungi > Basidiomycota > Agaricomycetes > Agaricales > Amanitaceae > Amanita > Amanita polypyramis. Next base: position 18,718 of record JNHY02000149.1, on the reverse strand, counting down.
TACTTCTGCAGACGACTTTATCGACTTGACCATCGCCGACTACGATGAGTCATCGACATCAGGAAATCAGGTGTTACAAGACGTGGAAAATGTTCAACAGGATATCCGGAAAATAGACGACGAGATTGCACGGCTGAATCGATACAAGTCGCTCCGCGAGCATGATCTGAGGTCCTTGCAGTCACGGCTGAAAATGATGGGTGGCAGGGGGAAAGGAGGGTCTCGCCAAGAAACTGATTATGAGAGGGGGAATTTTGACTGGTCGGGACGCCTGCTGGAGCAGATGAGGACCGTATTTAAGATTGAAAATTTTCGTTTTTGTCAACGAGGGTAAGCCTCCAACTTCACAAAGTTGCTTGTAACCTCCATTTCCAACGATCTTTTAGTGTATGTAACGCGGTCCTGGACAAACGAGACGTCTTTTGCGTGATGCCGACAGGTCAGTTCCTTTTTGCACCTCTTGGGGTCCACTGATAATTACTTCGGTATGGAGGCGGCGGAAAGTCCTTAACCTATCAGTTACCAGCGCTGCTTCAGCCGGGCTGTACGTTGGTAATTTCACCTTTGGTGGCGCTCATAACAGATCAAATATACCAACTACGTGAGAGAGGCAGTAAGTACTCCCCCCTCGGTCTAATCTATTACTAAGGTCCATGTTTTCCAAGTTGAAGCTGTTCGAATGACAGGAGGAACACACATGGAAGAACGAGGAAGGATATACAGTCGACTGTATGCGCTCGCCAACGATACCCTTTCAGAAGATGAGAAGGAAATAAAGCTCTTCTACGTAACAGTGCGTTGCTTTTGGATGAGGATTTTGGTATATGATAGCGGTCCGTATCTAAGCCCGAGATGATTTGCCGGAACAATAAGTTTAAAGGTGTATTGACAAAGCTATCCGAAAGTCACAAGCTTGGTAAGTCAAACCTATGGCATGGCTACAACGTAATTTATGTGCTGAGTAGCTAGAATTGTTATCGATGAGGCGCACTGCGTCTCGGAATTAGGCCACGACTTTAGGTACGTAAAACAACTACTCGCGGAGATAGGAGGATAGCTTATCTTTAATGTACCTAGAAAGGACTACGGCAATCTTTGCGTGTTACGCAAATACTACCCGAGTGTTCCTATACTCGCAATATCTGCCACTTGTCCTCCTCGCGTTCTCGGGGATGTCATTGGAGTTCTTGGTCTGAGAAGCGTCATTGATAGTGCGTTCAATGTCTCTCGTCAGGAAAGAATAACTCACGATTGCATACAGAGGAAGACCCAAAGAGAACGTTATACTTTTCCTCACCGCTTTACCGCAAGAATCTCCACTATAGTATCCTTCCCAAACCAGAAGGGCAAAAAGAAGCTATCAAAGTGATGAGTGACTACATCCTTGATAAGCACCCAGAAGACAGTGGCATTATATATTGCCAAACGCAGAAGGTAAAGGAGACTTCATGTAGAATCAACCAATATTTTAGCTGATCCACAACTGGAAAGGAATCAGAAATGGTCGCGAAAGAGCTCCAAGAATTCTCCAATGGCCGATTAAGGACCGGTGTTTACCATGCAGGACGAGACGATGTACATAAGGAAAAACTCCATGATGAATGGAGGAAAGGCAACGTCAAAATTGTTTGTGCCACAATAGGTGAGCATTTTATCGGTAAAACAATCGTCTCCGGCGCTTAGCTCCGCACCAAGCTTTCGGCTTGGGCATTGATAAAGCAGATGTTCGATTCGTACTGCATTATACGGTAAGTCTATCTGTGTATTCTTTCTTTCGTAAATACATAACCTAATATTTAGATATCGGTGAGCGAAATTCTTGCCGTCCGTTCTTGGCTGATTGGATAACAGAAATCGGTCGAGTGTTACTATCAGGAATCCGGGAGAGCTGGTAGGGATGGGAGGGACTCACATTGTATTCTCTTCTATCGTCCTCAAGACTGCCTTGGCCTGTTTAGACTAACTGCAGGCCAAAAAGACGGTCGGGATAAAGGCAAGTTTCCCCCTACGTCTGGTGCTACCTACATATTTGACAGCCTTTGCTCAGTATTGGCCATGATACGATTTTCGGAGAACCTTATTCTATGTCGGAAACTTCTTTTTGCCCGGTATGTTTTGAGATTTTAATGTGCCTAACGCCGAGACATATACTATAAGGTATTTCTCCGTTGCGTCGCAGCTTGAAGTCTCTTCATGGACTACCGAGGATGTTGACGCCTCAGATCCATGCGGTCACTGTGACAATTGCACCCGATCTCCGGAAAGTATAGAAGAAAGAGACGTCACAAGAGATGTTTGGAAACTCGTTAATGTCGCGAATGCGATAGAGCGTCCACTTACTCTCAAGCAGCTGTCAAACCTCGCCAGGGGCAACAACGGAGGGGTGTACGAGCTCCCTAAACGTGCCAAGGCTAGGATCGATTTGAATGAAGTGATCGGCTCGCCAGTTGGGCTCAAGGGGATTGTGCGTTGTTTAATACTTCAATCAACGATTACACTTGATTTTATATTAGGAAACGGAACATCTCATTAATCATATGATGACAGAAAAATATCTCGTAGAGAAGGTGGAACCAAACGAACACACGGTCAACGTCTACTTAGTCCTTGGACCGGCATCACAGAAGCTTCTCCATATCAATGGCGAAAACGTGCCTAAAGGCATGGTACGGCATATCTTCCGGAAACACGCGAAAATTCCACGTTTGTCGAAGCCTAGGGTGAGAAAGGACAAGGGTGTATCTCGGGAAACTGAGCGAGACAACGGGGAGGAGCTGGTGCCTACCCATGAGAATACACGAAGAAAGCGGAAACGGACCGTTGCCGAGCCGTCTGCGGGTGAACTCGATTATATCATTTCCGACTGCGAAACCGAAGAAGTGGAGAAGAGTTTGGTTTCTGACAGTACGATTGAATTGCAGGACGAGGAACTGGACGACGATATGGATGTCACGTATGGTTTCTCTCACAGTATGTTGAGTGAACCGCGTCCAGTCAAGCGGCGGTGCCATCGGACCACGAATACGAATACGAGTGGCTCCGAATACGTGCCCGATTCCGAGAGCGAGAGGGAACGGGAACAAATCGAAATTGATATTTCGTCCGACTAGAAATTTTAGATCACGTTTGGTTCCATTTGGGACTTGTATCACAAGATTAACGATACGTTTTAATATTGCAAAATGAAATGTATTAGATAAAGATAGGAAAAAAAAAAAAAACATGGAAAATGTAGCGCATTTTTAAGTTAATTGTGATTGTAATGATACATATGAATTGAACTGACCTACCATCACCCCCCCCCCACGAACGTGTGTATAGCGGTCCTCTAAGAACGTGCTGGGGTTTGCTTGAGAGCGGGTCGTAAAGGAGTCTTGGGTATCAGCCGGTGGCCCATGTCGATCCTAACGCCCTTTTCGCTCATCCAGCCTTCGCCATATTCGGGATAATCATCAAGATCAGGTGGATATTCCTGCCCAGCAGGAACTGGCATATAAATCCCGTCGTTTGTCCATAATTGATCTCTAATGAACGGGATCAATACAAGCGCTCCCGGCAACAGCAGCACGAACACGTGTATACGTACCCTCGTCTGTTGAACCATCCTTCCCTTCGTTGAGATGGCAGAACGGGGGAAGGACAGATCAGGTTGTCGTTCCAGCGCACACATCTCCTTGCGTACAACGCAGATTGGGGTAGAGGCCGACCACTTGCGTCCACCGGGAGGAACGGAGGAGCCTGCGGGACATCGCCATCCGAGTATCGCCTGTGAGGTTCGGGTGCTGCCGAGGGTGGACGAGGTGTATACGAGGCGTATTCCCGCGATGTAGGCGTTGATCCTGAACCTGCGTCGCGCTCTCGCCGTGTGGTGTAGCTGTTGTTGTTGGTCGCTGGTAGCCGATGGTCGTCGGAGTGTCTTTTGTATGGTCGTTGGTACATACCGTGAGACTCTACGGATACAGTTGCGGCAGGTGCACCGCGTGAGTAAGACCGCGGAACTTGTTCGCTTTGGGAAGCTGTTGGTCTTGCTAGTGGTACGAGTGATGGAGAGATAATGACAGGAATTTCGGAGGCTGAGATCGGTTGGGTCATTGAATCTTTCCTTCTGCGATCGAACTCGAAGTGTTTTTCGGCTGAAGTTGGGGTTTGAACGGGTGCACGGCTGGATGTGTGCTCTTGTCGTTGACTTGTGGGAGGGTAAGGCATGCGATCTTGAGTGTGACCGTGTCGAGATGATTTTGTCTTTTCGGTAGTTCGCTCCTCACGCGAACTGCCATTTCTGTCTGGCCGATCGTAGCCTGAGCTAGACTTCTTGGAACGGCCAGACCCCTCCCGATCATTAGTACCACTATCAACAACATCACGCGACGAGCGTCCCGAACGTGACCTGCTCTCTTCCACTGGTGCAACCGAAACAGAGTTCCGTCGTGGAGGGACTTGCCGGCGATCTGCCGTTGGTAAGGCCGAGCCGTCCATTTTCGGAATAAGCCGTGGTTCATGATCATGGGGTGGAGACAAGGAACTCGTGCGTTTAATATCCTCAGCCGCAGTCGATCTTTGCCCTTCTTTGGACCGGCGTGAAGATGTACTTCTCTTTACACCCGCAGTATCGTATTCATCCGAGGAGTAATGTGCTGGTCCTAACCCCGCAGTTGTCGTTTGTGAACGGGAAGGCTCAACTTGTGCAGAAATCGAACCACCACGTTCACGTCGTCTGTCATCTGCGACCATTTCACGTTTAGTAATACCTTCAGGTGATCTTGGAACGTAGTGTGTGGCGACGACTTTTTCTGAATGTGACCCTGGATCTGATGAGCTGTACAAACGAGGCGGTATAGGCAGTGGGCGGGAGTAAGCAGTGTCTGAATCACGTTCACCTGGCCGTCGAGAGCGGGATGGAGGACTGTTCTGCTCGCCTTGAAAAACGAACGGTGACTGAGGACTGTTCCCTGGGGTAGGAGGAACTCTACTTTCGTCCCACTCTTTCAGAGGTGGAAGGAAGTCGTCGGCATATCGAGGAGGGACGGTCATCCAAGGTCCGTTAGTCCTGTACGACGAACCTGGACTATAAACAGAGATCCCACTGCTGTTATTGTCTTTTCCGTCTGGTGATCGACGTAATCCATTATCACGATAGCTGGCGGAGCGATGGAGCTCGTCTGCATATTGTATTTGACTAGGGCTAGTAGTAAGAGGTCCATCTGTGTATGCTTGGCGATTATCGGACTGGTGAGGCGTAGCAATAGGCATTGCTACCCTTGAAGCAGAGGGTACGACACCTGGAGCACCTGTGCCATACTCTTGGTTTACTAGAATCGGCTCCGACTCCCTACCGAGCGCGCCATAGTAGGCAGAGGAGGCGGCGTTGTATCCAGCATTAAGTTTTGCTACTCTGTGCACTTCATCCTCCGATTCAATAGATAGCACAGACTCTGCGTAATGTGGCTCAGCGGTTGTATTACTTCCGCCGCCAGTACCAGTAGAAGAACCATCAGTGGCGACGGCTGGGGTTACATTTCCCGGCCTTGTTTGATGAAATGCAGGGTGTCTTCGCGAATCAGTTGCGAAGCGAGAGTTATCATTGGACCCTGACCGGAAGGAAGGATCTGGTTCTGATGTGCTTATGTGAGACGTGGTATACCCGGAGTCCACACGGCTTCGAAAACCACTCGATTGCGAATTGTGCTGCGGGGCAGAAATTCCTGAATCTACAGGAGTGGTCGGTCGTGAATAGTCTGAGCTAAGATCAGCAGGGTCAGACATGGATATTGATGTGTCCTCAGAGACGATGAGAGAATAAGTCGAAGTAGGCGTTGTGTTCACAGCGTAATAATCGTCATAATCGGGTGGATAGATATCAGATATTCGAGGGTCATATATAACATCGTCAGAAGGAAAGTGAGAGGAAGTGAAATATTCAGTTGCTGGTTTCCTATTGTCAAGGCCATGCTCTGATTCCGAGAAGAAGCGAGGCGTGCGCGCTCTGTCGTCTGCAATTGGGGGACGCCCACCGTTCGCATCACGATAGGAGGAATTATGCCAATGCCGATTATCAGGCCGTGTAGAATAGTAATCCGAATCCGACTTGGGCGCCGCAGTGTACGGGAAAGAAGACATTACGGGTGCCCTAAAAACACGGAAGGATGCTCCATCCGCATAATACTTGAGATGAATGAGATTATGGCAATATGAGGCTGCGACAAAGCGATCACCTTTTTCTGAGCGGTTTGTGTAGGTGCAGGTCGCGCAGACGGAATAGTAGGCATTGCAGCTGGCCTTGCTGTCGTGAACATGTTCAACAGAGGTAATGCAGGGCGATGCTCAGCATCGAATAGAGGGATGGAGGAATGTATGCTTGTATATGTAGCTTCAGGGCTTAGGTCACGTTCCATACACGAGTTTGGACTTGTGTAATACATGTGGCAAATGCTCTCACCTCAGATCGACCTAGGATGCCCGGAGAGACATTACGTGTCTGAATCGTCATAGGTTCCGACCAACGCCTCCGTGTTGAATGCGAGGTGAAGAACAAACAAGACAATACTCTTTCAGTGGCTAAGGGGCACAGGCGCTGCAGCAGTCCAACAGCCTCACTGAAATGCAGCTATATTCCTCGTGATTCGAATCTCACGGCTGGTTCATCAGTGAGAGGTCAAACCTCGTAGGAATTTATTGAAACTTATTGAAACTGAAGTAAGCGAGCGAGCACCACGAGACGAGCTTGTGCGATGTGAAGAGCTGGCCGGACGGTGTCTTTATAGGCATATAGAATTACGCAGTCGTCAATGTATTGTTTTGAATCTTCAGTCATCGGCAGTGTGTGATTCCGGTTTTGCGATGCTTGGGCGTTGGTTCAGCTGCTGCGTATACCCACGTGGAAAACAGTGCGTTTCAGGGATGACATAGGGAGATCCTTGGTTCACAGCACATTGTATGCCTGTCTGTAAGGCACAGATGAGCTTCAACGACTGAAAGTCAATGACTTGGATTACCGATTACGTGCCTACAAACTATGGCACAGGGCAAGAAAGGATTAATAAACGCTTGGGTGTCAATATGCGTGACACTTTAGCGTGTGACTTATCCGTGACGGTGGGAGGGACATTGCCAAATAACAACCAAACACGAAATTGTTCAGAGCAGCACAACTGAGCTGCTACGAAAGGCTGGTGGCGGGCAAAGGCAGAGTCTGGCACAGGTAGCTGAATATGCACGCTCTGAGACAGCAGGTACTCCCGCCGAGCGGCGTAGAGCATGCCGCAAGCCTCAAGTTAACTCCATCTACACTGGACCTACTCCCAAGGCACGAGTTCGTCGCACGAGCGCTATGCAATGTGGTTGTCGCGCGTTCCAACCTTCTTCGCATTTTTGAAGTTAGGGAAGAACCCGCTCCGATCCCTACCCCGGCCGACGATGAGCGAGAGCGGAAGGCTAAGGCCAGGCGTGGCGAGCCGGTTGAGGGTGAGGTCGAGATGGACCAGCAGGGAGAGGGGTTTGTGAATATAGCCAAGGTGATTTTGAGTTGCTATAGCTTTCCAACTCCTTTTCGCTGTATGAATAATTCTACGAGAGCAAATGAAACTGACTATTCGTATCTATAGTCGGTTGGTCATAAAACTACGCTAAATCCCCCTACGGTTACTCGCTTGTTCCTCCTCAAGGAGCACCATCTTCATGGATACGTTACGGGCTTGGCAGGCGTCAAGACTATAGCGTCTTACGAAGACAAACTAGATCGTTTGTTAATTTCCTTCAAGGACGCGAAGGTACGGCATGGCCGCTGCGTTGAGGACTCTATTAATCAATGTATCTCAGATTGCGTTGCTGGAATGGTCTGACGCTGTGCAAGACCTCATTACCGTCTCAATCCATACGTATGAACGAGCGCCCCAACTCGTACGTGTTCCTCGTCCACCCTCCTGGTACGGTGAAGCTCAGCGTTATTTAGGCTTCTCTCGACTCACCATTATTCCGTTCTCTTTTCCGTGTTGATCCCCTTTCCCGTTGTGCTGCACTCTCCCTTCCTAAAGATGCCATCGCCATACTCCCGTTCAGCCAAACACAGGTGGATCTAGATGTGATGGACCAGGACCAACAAACTCGGTAAATTCACTATTCACAATATCACAATTCACCCCTAACAACACCGGTTTGATAGGGATATACCCTACACCCCAAGTTTCATCTTGGATCTTCCCACCGAAGTTGAGCACAATATCCACAACATAATTGACTTCGCCTTTCTCCCTGGTTTTAACAACCCAACCGTTGCCTTGCTATTTCAGCCACAGCAAACGTGGACAGGGTAAGCACAAAGTCACCTCAATTTAACCACATACCGAACAACGCGCTCTAATACATTCCTATCCTTGCCAACAGACGTTTGAAGGAGTACAAAGATACAACAAAGTTGGTATTCTTCACCCTCGATCTAACGGCTCAAAACTATCCCGTCATCACTTCTATCGAAGGTCTTCCCTATGATTGTATTTCCCTCCTTCCTTGTTCAACATCCCTCGGTGGCGTGGTGATCATTGCGGGTAATTGTTTAATCTATGTCGACCAGTCATCACGAAGGGTTGTATTACCGGTTAGTGGCTGGATGTCAAGAGTCAGCGATATGCCGTTACCGCAACCCCGGAATGAAGATTTGGCGCGGAATTTGACCCTTGAGGGATGTCGTTCGGTGTTTGTGAATGACAAGACGTTCTTCATCACTCTTAGGGATGGAACGATTTACCCCGTCGAGATTGTTGCGGATGGGAAATTGGTGTCCAAGTTTACGATGGCTTCTGCATTGGCACGTACGACGATTCCTTCACTTGTTATGAAGATGGAGGAAGACCTTTTGTTTGTGGGAAGTAGCGTTGGGCCATCCGTCTTGTTGAAAACAGCGCATGTAGAAGAAGAAATCGAAGCGGACGTTGAGATGGGGCTTGCACCTGCTACTGTAGTATCGGCAACTAGCATGGTCGTAGACGACGACGACGACGACGACGGTAATTCACTATTAACCATAACTTTTCTTTTCAAATTTCTCACATTTCAAACATTAGACATCTATGGTCCTTCTAAGGTAGACGAACTGACCATTAACGGAGCAATGGATGGTCGAAGTGCAATTAAGAAAACCCGAACGGTCATTCACCTGTCTATATGCGATTCCATCCCTGCTCATGGACCTGTATCGGATCTCACATTCTCGCTTGCGAGAAACGGTGTGCGTTTCATTTCCTCTCCTGTCCGATCATGCAGTCCCCCAATTTCCCCGCACAATGCAAATTGCATACGTGGCCACTGACGCGCAATTATATTCTTTTCCTTTATAGGATCGAAATGTACCTGAGTTAGTTGCAGCCACAGGGTCAGGGTCTCTCGGAGGATTCACGTTGTTCCAGGTAATCTATCACCTTGAATAAAGTTACTATATACTATCTCACCTCCTTTCTCTTCCCCTGCATTGATTACATCATGCTGATTCGGTTCATGCTGGCTTGGCGTACAGCGTGATCTTCCCATCCGGACGAAGCGCAAGGTGCACATTCTGGGTGGTGCGAGGGGGATGTGGTCCCTTCCTATTCGGCAACCTGTTAGAACTAGCGGCGGAATTTCGCACGAGAAGCCTTGGCAAACGGAGAATGATACGTTTATTATCAGTACGGATTCAAATCCGTCGCCTGGTGTATCACGAGTATGCGTCACTTTTTTTATTAATTGAGACTAAGTAACTAATGTGTTGCAGATTGCCAAACGATCAACCAAGGGAGATGTCGCTGTTACTACTCGTATTCCGGATACGACGATCGGTTGCGGTCCATTTTTCCAGCGAACTGCAATTTTACAGGTCATGACAAACGCTATTAGGGTTCTTGAACCAGGTACGTTATTCTATTTCTGATCAGCTTCTTCCTAAGCTGTAAACTTGCGTTGACGCGTCTGTCAAGATGGAACTGAACGACAAATCATCAAGGACATGGATGGAACCATTGCTCGGCCTAAGATCAGGGCATGCAGCATATCTGATCCTTTCGTGCTCATTTTCCGAGAAGACGATACGATCGGGTTGTTTATTGGCGAGACGGAGCGAGGCAAGATTAGGCGAAAGGATATGTCTCCTATGGGTGACAAGGTGCGAGTGCGGTTGCGCAGTTTTGTATTTTGTACTTCCGCGGCTAAGGGAATGTCATCGTGCTCTTTCTAGGTCTCACGATATCTCGCTGGCTGTTTCTATCTCGATTCGACGCGACTATTCGATAGCCAATATGAGGGAAGTCAAGGTGTGACAGTGACTTCGACTGTACAGTCCGTCAGCGCTGGAAGTCGGAGTCAATGGTTGGCCTTATTGCGTCCACAAGGAATCATGGAGGTTGGTTTCTGGCTCCCGACGAAATTCTCATCCTTATATGCGGATAGATATGGACTCTACCAAAACTAAATCTAGCATTTTCAAGCTCATCAATAGCGACAGTCCAAAATGTTCTTACGGACTCTCATGATCCTCCAGCACCATCCCCCCCTCAAGATCCACCACAAAAGCCGCAAGAACTTGACATTGAGCAATTGCTCATCGTGCCCATGGGCGAGTCATCCCCGACGCCCCATCTCTTAGTATATAACATGTTCTTATAAAAAATCATGCTCCTAATATTCTTTGAAGCTACTCTTGCGCTCGGGCCAAATAGCCATTTATGAAGCATTTGCAGGCAACGGACAATTACCCGAGGGCAGTGATGATAGTAATGGCACGTCTGCCCAGCGCACCGCCACTCTCAAAATCAAATTCGTCAAAATCCTATCCAAGGCATTCGAGATCCAAAGGGCCGAGGAAAATGAGAAAAGCATAATTGCAGAGCAAAAACGAATATCGCGAACGTTTGTTCCATTTACAAGCACTATTGGATCCACAGCCCTATCGGGCGTCTTCTTCACAGGGGATAATCCGAACTGGATCTTAGCTACTGACAAGGGTGGTTTAAACCTGTACCCGTCAGGCCATAACGTGGTGCACACGTTTACTGCTTGCTCGTTATGGGAATCTAAGAGCGAGTTTTTAGTATACACGGATGAAGTAAGTCGACAGTCTGCTGCGTTTTTTGAACCGTCTTGTCTGATTCCTTGTCTGATTCCTCGTTCGCACTGTAGGGCGGGCCAAGCCTGATAGAATGGATACCTGACTACCGACTCGAGGGGCCTTTGCCGTTCCGGTCTGTCCCGTGCGGTAGAGCTTACTCCAACGTGGTTTTTGACCCCTCAACTCAGTTGGTCGTCGCTGCATCTTCTCTGCAAGCTCGTTTTGCTTCGTATGATGAGGATGGGAATAGGTTATGGGAACCAGATGGTGAGTTCGTGCAAATATCGTGCCTTCGACATGCTGATCGCCATTAGGACCCGATATTTCTGATCCTATATGTGACTGCTCGACACTTGAGCTAATCAATCCCGAATTCTGGTTCACCATGGATGGGTACGACGAACTTTCTTAGTATTTCCTAATTCGAATGTCTTTCCCAGGTTTGAATTTGCCACAAACGAGTTCGTGAATGATATCGCGATTGTATCTCTTGAAACGGCAAGCACAGAGACAGGGACGAAGGACTTTATCGCCGTCGGGACAACAATAGACCGTGGGGAAGATTTGGCAGCTAAAGGATGCGTGAGTATCACTGTCGGATGAAAGGCAAGGGCTGACAGCGTGCGACTCAAGACCTACATATTTGAAATTGTGGAGGTTGTGCCTGATCCATCTCTAAATCCAAAGCGATGGTACAAGCTCCGGCTCAGTTGCCGAGACGATGCGAAAGGTCCAGTTACCGCTGTATGTGGGTTCCAAGGCTACCTCGTTTCTTCCATGGGACAAAAGGTATGCGCGACGTACGACACGCGATTTCCGCCGAGATCATTATTCATGTGCGTTCTTACAGATTTTTGTTCGCGCGTTTGACTCAGATGAGCGTCTCGTGGGAGTTGCGTTTCTTGACGTAGGGGTGTATGTCACCTCTCTGCGTACGTTGAAGAACTTGCTGCTGGTAGGTGACGCGGTCAAGAGTGTGTGGTTGGTCGCTTTTCAGGTGAGTAACTCGTGTATATTGGAACGTAATTCCTTCCCCATTTTTGCTTATGCTAATTGGTTGATATTCAATCATTGGTGAATAGGAAGACCCATATAAGCTTGTTCTCGTCGCCAAGGATATTGACCGAGTTTGCGTGACTTGTGCTGACTTTTTCTTCGACGACGGAGAACTCGCTATCGTTACAGGAGACGAAGAAGGAATACTCAGGATATACGAATATAATCCCACAGGTGTGTTGACTATTAACGAATAGCAATGTTCTTGACTTCTAAACTAACTTGGCCATGCGGCAGACCCTGAGTCACGCGATGGGCGCCACCTCTTGCTGAGAACTGAGTTCCACGAGCAATGCGAGTACCGCACGTCAGTCCTCGTGGCTCGTAGGACGAAAGACGATCCAACCATACCACAGGCACGACTCATCTCAGGTATGTGACGCTTCGCATTGTCGCTACAGCGTGGTTCAATTTCCAAAAGGATCTCCCGATGGATCGCTTTCTAGCCTTACTCCCGTCGACGAGACAGCATTCAAGCGGTTACAACTACTTCAGGGACAATTGACTAGGAATATGCAACATGTGGCAGGATTGAACCCAAAAGCATTCCGGTGGGTGAATTATGGTGTCTGCGATGCGATTCGCTGATGAATATGTCTTCTACAGCATTATGCGAAATGACAAAATGTCAAAACCTCTCTCAAAAGGAATTTTGGACGGCAATCTGCTAAGATATTTTGAGGCCTTGCCGATTACACGTCAGCAAGAAATCACGAAAGAAATTGGAATTGATAGGCGTGAGGTGATAAAAGATTGGATTGGTATCGGTGGATGCTGGTGAAAAATTATTACAATATTCTGGTAATTGTAGAATCTGTAAAAGTCACACATGAGAACAAATTTACGTTAGCAGCACTGTCAAAGGGACTGTTGTACTTCAAGAATCTTGGTCTTCATACATGCGAAAGTGGTAAGGCATTATTCTTCATGAGTTTTGCCTGAGTCATCCCTTACCTTTCTTATATACGGTTGGGCTAATAACTTCTATGTATATACAAGTCTCAGACAAAAGACTAAGCAGACTACATTGCACTATAACATTGGAGACAAGTTACAATGTTCATCATATGGTCAGCAACAATCAAAAGGCTTTCTTCCACTTTTTGGTGATTTCTCTCTTTATTCTGGAGAATAGCTTTGGCTGGGGCCTGTGTTGGTGTACACCCTCAGGATTATGTGGGTATTGGTTATCAGTATTGGGCTATTTAAAAGCAGTCAGCAACTTTGAAGACAAAGAATCAAATGGAACTTACTACTTCTGGGTGAGAAACCACTTCCATTTCTTGTAAGTGCTCACCTCCATGCAAGGTTATTACATTTGCAGATGCAACAGACTGCTGTGTAGTCCTGACAACTTTGGTGGATAGTATCTCTCCTTCATCTAAGTTTCCTTCATTATCACTTGTGACTGGCTGGTTTTCTGGGTCATTGCTGGTGTGTGAGTGGCCTTTCCCAAGTTTTATCTTGCTGGCCTTCATTACAAGCAACTCCAGCTCCCCTGCTTCATCCCATTTCCCCTGACTCCAGTATGTGGTAGCTAAATCATGTATGCTAGTGAGGGTACTTGGATGGTCAGCTCCAAGCTTTGCCTTCTTTACTTCCACCACATGCACCTGTAATTCCTCTGCTTCATCCCACCTGCCTTGATTCATGTATGTGAATGCCAGATTGTGCATGGTAGTGAGTGTACTTGGATGATCTGCTCCAAGCTTTGCCTTTTTTGCCCCCATTACATACACCTCTAATTTCTCTGCTTCATCCCATCTGCCTTGCTTTGAGTATGTGGATGCCAAACTGTGCATGGTAGTGAGGGTACTTGGATGTTCTGCCCCAAGTTTTGCCTTGCTTGTCTCCATGACATGCACCTGTAGCTTCTCTGCCTCATCCCATCTCTCTTGGTTCCAGCACATAGCTGCCAGGTTGCTCATGGCAACAAGGGTATCTGGATGGTCTGCACCAAGTTTTGCCTTCCTTATGTTCATCACATCTACCTGTAGCTTCTCTGCCTCATACAACCTGCCTTGCTTTGTATATGTTGATGCCATATTGTGCATGGTACTGAGGGTATCTGGATGATCAGCCCCAAGTTTTGCCTTCCTTGCTTTCATGACATGCATCCCTAGGTTCTCTGCCTCATCCCATCTTCCTTGATTCCAATATGTGGATGCCAGATTATGCATGGTAGTGATGGTGTCTGGATGGTCTGCTCCAAGCTTGTCTTTTTTTGCCTCCATCACATGCATCTCTAGCATCTCTGCTTCATCCCATCTGCCTTGATTCTTATATGTGGATGCCAGATTGTGCATGGTGCTCAAGGTATGTGGGTTGTCTACCCCAAGCACTACCTTCCTTGCCTCCATTACATGCAAGTTTAGCTTCTCTGCTTCATCCCATCTTCCTTGATTCCAGTATGTGGATGCCAGGCTGTGCATGGTAACAAGGGTATCTGGATGGTCTGCCCCAAGTTTTGTCTTTCTTGCCTCCATCACATGTACCTGTAACTCCTCTGCTTCATCCCATCTGCCTTGATGTTTGTAAGTGTATGCCAGATTATTCATGATAGTAAGGGTGTATGGATGCTCTACACCAAGCTTTGCCTTTGTCACCTCTATCCCATGCATATACAATTTCTCAGCCTCCTTCCAGTCACCAACTCTTTCAAATACAAATGCAAATCTGACACATTGGTCAATGTAATACACTTCCTTCAACTTCAATTGTGCAGCATGTCTGTTGCTTTCTCTGATGTGTGGAATAAGTGCCCCACAGTAGACATAGTTGTCTTCATGTTCATCAGGGTTAACTGAACATCCCAATATAGCCCTTGTTATGCCATGGAAGACAGTAGCATCTGGCTTTGGTATCCTATCCTTACTCCAATCCTGCACTAATGGGTGAATTGAATATATTTTATTTGTGGTCTTGATCAGAGAGAATGAGGTCAGGACTTGTATGCCTGAAAGGAAATGAATCTTGTCCCATTCTCCCTCTGCATTCAAGAACAAAGACTGTGGATCCAATAATGTGACTGACAGTGGAAACCCCAGCTTTTCCTGCTCCTTAATATCATTTTTCATGTTGTTCTCAGCAGCTTTGCTAAATATTTCTTCCAGGATGTTGTCATGATGCAGAAAAGCAAGGATTTTATGAAGCATGATTGCACTCTGTGCAGCAAGGGCATCTGGGCCTGTATCGATCAAAGCCCTCTTCTGGATCTCTTGTATTGAAATCTCCCATGTCCCATATGTTGAGTACCCATAATTTGATGCACCCCTGAATGTGGCATTTGACATCAATTGACTATGGTGCTGGTTATATAAGTTGAGATAATAGTCCAGATCACAGCCAGTGGTCAATATGTATGCACCAGCTTGATCAACAGCTAGTGGGATATTGCCTACTGCTGAGACAATGCTCCTTGCTAATCCTTTGATCTCCTCAGAATGATTGTCAAGCATAGTGGATCTCAAAAGCAAGGAAACAGCTTCTTCTTCATCCATTTTATCCACTTCAATAGAGTTCCCTTGTGTAACCCTCCTCAATACTCTATTCCTGCTTGTGACCAAGATATTCCCCCCATTTCCTGGTGGAAGGAACTTTTCAACTACTTCATATCCTCCATCTGCATTATCATACACAATAAGCCAGTTCTGTCTGGTGGCAATCCACCTCAAAGCAGAACCAGCTGAAGGTGTAGAATCAGCAGCAGAGAAATTGTATGCCTTGAGAATCTGCCTAAGTCTGAGATCAATGGTGGCTTCAGAGGAGGCATCAATCCAGAAAATATCAGAAAACCTGGAAATATGTAAATATGTGGTATTAACAAAGATCTTTTAACCTCACAAATGTGCAAATTGTTCAAGGAATTTGAGGCATATTTGGGTTTTACCAATACCTCCCATTCCATATAAAAGATAAGACTTCCTTTCAGCCATAGAATGAGAGCCAAAATAATCCTCCAAGATCCTGAGGTAGGAATGACGACCAGTGAATAGATCACTAGAGTGCTTCATGGGGGGCAGTGGTGCCATCTGAGGCTCTGACACTGAATTGATAATCTGTAAACATCAATGAAATGAGGTATGGTACACATAGACAAGACAAATACACACATAGTCACCATGAACCTCTGTGAAGTTTCCTCCTGCAATGGTGAAGTGACTGGCCCCATGGAAGAAGCCTGTATTTATGGTGGTCATAGGAAGCTGCAGTGTCAAGAAAGCTGCAGCTACAAGTATGTGGTGGTCAGGGAACAAGGGGCGTTCGTCACAGATGTCACGTTCAAATAACTTTCAAGCTCCGCGCATTAGCGTCGGCCTCACAGGTCCAAATGCAAAAGTTCAGTTGCAAGGCAACGATCTAATAACCATATCACGCCTAGCTATCTGAGCCCAAGAACTGATGTGAGCATGCGCGTAAGGAGCTTCAAGCCGTCCTAGCTTTGATTTGTTAGCTGACTGCGCTGCGAACACACCTGCGTACATGCCAGGAACCACGCCCGACACCCAGCAACGGTAGCCGCCTACTCATATTCTGAATCTAGGGGATAAAAGTACAATCTCAGTGTTCATTTGTTAGTCGACAAAATTATGCACTCACGGAACCATGCCGCGGCACCCATCAATGGTGGTAGAATTCGACTCTTCAGAAAAACTACTCCCAAGCATTCACGTAACAGATGTTCAGGACGTATGTTTGGGCCAAGCAGTGGCTGTAATCCATTGAATCTGGTTGTTCTACAAATTTCCATGAACATGTGCTACCTTTCTCTAGACCGTAGACGTGTGGTCTTGGATGATCAATTATAACGGATATGAACAGTGACCGCGCATACACAGCCCGAACTATGCAATCCTGCCCCGGAACCTACCTCCATTTTCAGTCAGAACTGGTTTGCGGTCAATTTTTAGGAGAATACTGACCCATCCTATCAGATTGAGCTGTCTGTCATTGCGAGATAAAGCCACCGGAGTTGTTGCTTGGGATGGAGAAAAATCAATAAATCATCACCGCTCGAGTTGGATTCATTATGAGAGAAGCAGAACGAGCTTGGTCAGGCTGTGTTTTGACGGCAAAGTAAGCTGTAAGATTCATAGCCTGAGACAGGCAGAGAAGAGTCTAGTGACGCCTGTTGTAGTTCTTGGGTGGAGACAACTAAGTGGAATACAAGCGTGTCGATAAGAGTCGTCTTGCCAAGACTGGACTCACCTGGGTAGAGGTGTCAGAGAAAGATAAGGCAGGGTACGGGCAGCCCAGGCGACCAGACGTGTGCTCATCGACAACCGTTATAGTAGTGAAATGTGCTACCACTTTGCAACGATTTGTGCTCTTACAGTTCCATTGAGCACCTGCGGCTAAACAACAAGCTACGTACTCTCTAACCGGTTGGGCAACTTGCCAAAGCCAAAGCCATCTTAACAGGAGCGGGGGAAGCCATGTGTAAGGGCAGAAAGGGAACGAAGGGAGCAAAAGTGCTTGCTGAGATTAACGATGGACTTTGCCATTTCTTTAGTTTGCTACTTTCAGTACCTCAGTTTTAACCGCTCCCAAAGAGCGAATTTAAATTGCTCGGGCCACTACTATTAGTGATCAACAACAGAACCAATGCCGCCTTGGAAAAAGGTAATCCATAGCTTGCTTGTGGTCTTTGGTGCCTCTGGTCTTTTTCTTAACTCAGCCTTAATCGATAATCGCTGATATGAGATGCAGAACAAGTGAAATTGGTTTCAATACTTAGTCATCAAGGTGAGTTATATGTTCACAAATACAAGAAAACCAAAACGAGAAAGAATGGGATTGTCTGGAATTTGGGAGATAGTTTTAATTTGGATTAGGGCTACCTACCACTAGGCTTCCTCCCGATCACAGCAGGAATGGAATGGGCTGTCCCTCCAATCTCCTTCCACCCCGGGACTATTCGCTTTAGCAGTTCCTGTTTTCTGTGCAGATACATAGTGATACTTACTACTATTCAATGTGCACGAGACAGGTATGATCTGGCTCTAGTCTAGTGAGGATGTATGCAAAGTTACACTAGCGTGTACCGTCACGATTATCTGACACTCGTTCCGGAGGTCTGGGAACTTCAAGCAGAACAAAGCAACGTGATGCAGGACGGGGTGAATATACGGTCTTGGAAGCTCTTTTCAAGGAAGGTAGCTTGACAGTCTAGCATCAGAATGGGCCATGTCTTTTTTCTTTTCCTTTTTATGGAGCTACATGTTTTATCGTTCTTTGCACAAGCGGGAGATGACCGGTGATACATCTTTTGAAGTTCTCGTGGATTGTGTGAAATATAAATTAGCCAGGGCACTTAGCAATTGAGGGAACTTGTGTTTCCTGTGGGATAGGGGTGCGAACAACTGTAGTTTACATTTAGTGAGCTGTTCTGGGGCACAAGTGAGAGACAGTTTATAGTAAAGCCGGGTGAGTACTTGTGATCTTTTTCTATTTATTTATTCCAAAACATGTATATTCATCTAATTATGGACAAAAACCCCTCAATGACACAGGATGGGGAAACAGGGAGCTAGTGGACTAGACTACAAACTGAGCATGCCACATGGAAGACCCAAAGGTGGACTCAGTACA